>QPKB01000008.1:24158957-24235627 GCA_003546025.1 Camphora micrantha | reverse complement strand
CAAAGAAAGAGTCTCCCAACTACCTCGACATTATCAAGAACCTGATGGATCTGTCCACCATCAAGGAGAAGGCTAAGAAGATGGAGTAAAAGAGCATGGAAGATTTCAGGCACAACGTGTGGCAAATAACCAACAATGCACACACATAATGATGGGTGCAACTCCGACATATCTCCCCCTGCAAATCAGTTATTGGAGCTCTGTGACTATATGTTGAATTTGAATGATGAGGAGTTGACAGAAGCCAAATCTAGAATTGAACTTAGAGATGTGTAAGAAAGTTGGTGCTGCCATTGTAATTTGGTAGGTTCAGCTATGAAGGACCACTCTAATGTACAATGTACTTGGGAGTTCATGAGCGGAAACATCCTTGGCCCCTTAAAAATATTATCCAGTACTATACAAAAATTCAACCCCATAAATTTCTATCTCTGTGAGCCTTGCTCCTTTGATTAGAATTTAAAATGGACAGTCCTAGGGACTAAATAAATGGGCATATTACATTCAGGTCCTTCTTGTTATCCACATCTGACCAACTCTTGGATGGACCATTAAATGGATGGACTTCATTATGGGGATAAATAATACTTTAAATTCTAAGTAGAGATTGATCAGATAGATACATAATCTATTGCTAAGTGTGTAAGCTTGCGGCTCACATTCAGTCGAAGGTTGGGTAAGCAGATATGTTAAATTTGAATGATGAGGATCTAATATTGGGTCCAATGCAGATATTGGGTCCAATATTTTAGCCCATAAGTACCCTGCAATTGAATTTTATTGGCATACAAGAAATTCATCACATTTCTCAAGGCAAGATACTCATTGTCATGGGAAAATGTCATTTTTCTAACTGTTGGAATCTGACCGGCCATAATAGCAGAATTCCCAGCAGCCATTGTTTATAAAGCTTCATCGGCCATTTCAGCTCTCAAGACACCGGCCACTCAGCGCATGTCATGGTCGCCACCCTTCATTCAAACCATAGTCGCTGGACGTTAAAACAGCACAAACACCAACCGCTAGACACCTTCTCCAATGGCCGCCGAGCAGTTATCACCCACGATCTGGGTGCACCTTCTCCAATGGCCGCCGAGCAGTTATTGCCCATGATTTGGACGGTTACACCTTCTAATGTCCGTTGGATCTACAAGAGGAACAGTTACAACTTCCATTAAATTGCAGTTTTCGAAACCGCCCCACTCCTCCATGATTTCTGATGGTTATGGCCTCTTAAAGGAGCAAGGCTCACAGAGATAAGACTAAATAAAAGAGGGACTTGGGGGAGCAGCAAGGAGACCTGATCCGGTGCAAAGAAAAGACAGAAACTCTACCATTTTTCACACAGAAGATATGTTAGGATTTTTGTATGTTGCTAATTTGATGGAAGCACTATCACTATCAGTCAACTGATCACACACCCTTTTATCATAGTTTGGACCTTGACATCTGGACCTTAGATTTGAAAATGCTTTTGATTTTCAAAGACTTCATCCTGCATGTTTTAGAACTTAAAATGTATTTTCGAAAGCCTAGTTCTTCGTGCATGGTTTTGAAAAATCAAGTTTGACATCAAGGTTCATGTTTTGCATACATATCTCATTTTTAGAATCATTTTAGTATGCATAAAACATATTGGCCTAGAGTTCATGTTTTCATAAAACACTTTCTCAAAAATCAGATGGAACTCTTCTCAGGCCTGTGTACCCGGTCGACCGCATCAAGCTCCAGGTCGACCGAGTAAACTAAAACAGTTTCTCAAAAAACCTGAAGAAACTTCTCAGAGGCTAGTGTACCCGGTCGACCGGGCACAGGGGCAGGTCGACCGAGCAAAGAGCCGTTGGCCAATATGACCGTTGGACTTGGTCGACCGCATGGTCATGGGGTCGACCGAGCCAACTAGCCGTTGGACTGTTTTTTGTATAAAAGTCAATTTCATTCCCTTCTTTCAAAGGGCTGTTGGAGTAAAACCTTGAAACTATTTTGAAGCCTAAAGAAGATGAATAAGCTAGAAAAGCTAGAGGCCTATTGGAAATCAAAATGTTTGAGATTTAAAAGGTATATCTTTCAAGTTGATTTTGATTTTCATTTCCATTTAAAATCATGCATGTTTAATTCTTTGTAATCTCATATTTGCATGATTTCTAGCTTTAGTTGAGATGTTTTGCAAACACAATATCACCTTGGAATATTAGATTGCTTTGCAAACATCCTTGTCTCAATCACATGTGTTTTTAATCTTTAAAACTTCATACAACTTGTGTAGCATGTCTTTCCAAGTTGTTTGAATTCTTCATGTGATTAGCTTACAACTTCAATCATCTTTTTATGTGCTTAGATTTTCAAATGCATCAAGCATTCATTTGAGAGCTTCCTTTTAGAAATTGATTGAAGTAAACATTCATACACTTTGAGCACACACCTTTGCTAATTGTTTGTGTATGTTTGTATCTTGATTTAAACTTTCATATCAGCGTATTTAAGAGGCAAATGTATTGAGCTTAAATTATATCTCTTTGAGTGTTTGTGTAGACACTTCTTTGAGAAGAAGTCTTTCTTTTGTTAAGGTTATTGCTTAGCCCAAGAAAAGCACATTGTAGAGGTTATTGCTTAGCCTTTGAAAAGCATCTTGTAAAGGTTATTGCTTAGCCTAGAAAAGCACACTGATAGGTTGTTGTTTGGCCTAGAAAAACATCATTGTAAAGGTTATTGCTTAGCCTTTTGAAAAGTATAAATAGTGGAAATCCGGTGGGGTGTTGGATCACAAGCCGGTAGTGGATGTAGGCATTGAGGCCGAACCACTATAAATCTTTGTGTGATGATGTATGCTTGCGGTGATTACTTTTGTTAGCTTCCGCATCTTGTTTGGTAAATCATCATATGTGACTAGTTGTTTTTTAAAGAAATTAAAATTGGCATTAATTAGTCATTATTTGTAGATCACCCTATTCACCCCCCCCCCCCCCTCGGGTTAGGATCCCGGACTTTCAAGATATACTCCTCTTCTCTTCTCAAGGTGAGAACCAGGCAGTAGTTGTCTTGAAGATTGAGTGACAGTTTTTAAAAAATCAGTCTTTGTTTCTCTCACACCGGAGAAGAAACGCAAAGGTTTTTTGCTGTTTTGACGCATACATCATTGTCAACTCTTCTTCCACATAAGGGTGAAGAATTACAAAGATTGGCGGAGGAAACTACGATGTAGATTTCCCCAACTTCATCTCGACTAACTTTCTGAAGACAGCAACCTCCCTCTTTCTCTTTTCATTTTGTATCATTTCCTTTGTATTTGATCTCCTTAGCCTGACGAGTGGGTTGTATAAGAATTTGTAAGCAACCCGCACTCAGAAGGTGAGACAACAGACCCATGTAAACAAAAGTGGAAATGACTTCCTAAAGCACAATTAAATACATGTGCAAGTCACCTTCACATCATTCTGTAAAATTCAAGAATGAATAAAAGTTCTCCCTTTTCATTTTTGAACGAAACAAATTGAAATGCAAAACGTAGTTTTAAAACTTGGTCATAGTTCAAACCTTGCTTGACTCGGTTAAAATCAATAGAAATGGCAATAAATCCTAAACTAGTTATAAAAGCTCAGTCCATAATCTTTTGGCTAGACTCGGAAAAAAAATTGGCTAGACTCAGGTTGACATAGTCAAGACTCGGTATCTTAGGCTATGATGAAAAAAAAAAAAAAACCCCTTATATATACAGAGTCTTGCTTGACTTGCGTTTAGTTCTTGAATTGAGTTGGCTTCGGAGATTCTTGAGCTAAAGTGAGTTTGAACTTGTTTTACATATTTTTATTTTATAACTAAATCCAATTTAAAAACAAATTTCAAAACCATCTGCTGAACTGATTAGACACACCTAAAATATTTCTTAACCAGATCTAGTTGAATATGAGTTAGACCAAAGTGTTCGCTCTATTAGTTAACTCTCCGGTCTGGTTTTTGTTAGATTGTATGGACTCAATCTATCAGATGATGTAATAAATTGATTAATTTCTTTATTTATCAATAATATCATGCTTTCTTTTCATAAGATGAATGGTGTTTTATTACTTAATGCACATGACCAATACATATGACATAATGGTTCATGAGATGAATGTTAGATTGTATGGACTCAATCCATCAAATGATGTAATAAATCGATTAATTTATTTATTTATCAATAATATCATGCTTTCCTTTCATGAGATGAATGGTGTTTTACTACTTAATGTGCATGACCAATGCATATGACATAATGGTTCATGAGATGAACTGGGTCCCATTAGTTTATTAGATGTGATATATGTGTATGGATGAGATCCACACACGGGAGACATGTGTCACAAATCTTATACTTAAACATCTTCACAACCGGTGATGAGACTGGGCATCTCATCTGATAAGGTTGCAGTGCTTTGATCACTATGAGATAATGTTATATGTCTCGATCATCAGAATGTAAGATTCTGGATCACGGTGCTGGTACATTAGATGTATTGAATGACCATGAGAAGCACCTTATGGAATACTGTCTCGAGTTTAAGGTTTGCTCTCATAATTCCCTAGCAATAGGCTCTTAATCCTGAGACATTGATGAACTCAAGTTTCTATCTATTCATTTGCTTTGAGTCACCAATGAGTGAGGCCAACTGTAGGTCAACACCTCGGTGTCTTGGGTACGTGGTAGTAGGACTGTGGGAACATCCAATGGTCAAGATGGAATCTATCTATATTTTCCCCTTGCGCCAATTAATGGATTTTTCATTAGTAAGTGCACACCCATCTCAATTAAGAGTTAATTGGATGGTACCGATGATCACTGTGATTAATTAGGGCTCAAGGATAATAAGATGTGGATTTAAATTGGTGGGACAGTTTTAGTCCAATTAATCCATGGATATTGATAGAGGAGCCTACTTGTGGTAATCGGGAAGTTTATGGTCTTTATTGTAATTTATTCTTAAGACTGGAGTGCAATTGCATTTATATAGTGGTGTTATTTGCAATTAACTGTGGACCCGGATTGCACATGAGATGTGGGGTCACGGTGTCCCTATTGGAGCCAGCTTTCTATGGAATCCCTAGTGGTCCCCACGCTAGTCCAAGTTATTGAAAAGATACTAATCCTACTAGAACTCTAAGATGAAGGAATTAAAAGGTTATTATTTCTATTTGAAGTGAGACTTCTAATAGTGGTAATAGTAAGGTTACTAATTTGTGTGGAAGTAAGACTTCTATTTCAATTAGTACAAGAGGAGGAAAGGAGGTTGCTTAAAGCTATAAAAGGAGAAGCAAGGGGGCTAGGACATCCATACTCTTGGAATTCACACCCAGCCCCCTTATGTGCAAAAGGTGCACATCTCTCTTGATATTCTAGTTCTCTTCTAGTTCCTTAGTTTTCTTGAAGGGTTTTTCTCTTGAAGTTTCCACCAGTCTTCTTGAGAAGAGAGATCTGATATGGGACATAGCGTGGAAGACTAAGAGGTTTTGGAGATCCTAAGTTGCTTACAAAGAAAGAGTTTCTTCAACTAGCAAGTCTTCTTCTCCATTAGAGCACAACCAGGCCCCAAAGGTTTAATCTGCTTCTCTATCTGTTGTAGATTATTTTGTTGCATGGTGTTGCTTGTTTTATTGCTGTACATGATAGATGAGTATGAGGGATTGCATCCTAGATATGGTTTGTGGCCTTATGGGTACCTGATCCCTGAGTCAAGTGGGTCAAAAGTTTTGAAATCCCATCCACAAGGCCCACCTATTTCCAACAATGAACTGGATCCCATTAGTATTTTAGATGTGATATATGTGTATGGATGAGATTCATATACGAAAGACATGTGTCACAAATCTTATACTTAAATATTTTCACAACCAATGATGAGACTATGCATCTCATTTGATAAGGTTGCAGCACTTTGATCACTATGAGATAGTGTGATTTGTCTTGATCATCAGAATGTAAAATTCTGGATCATGGTGCTAGTACATTGGATGTATTGAAGGACCATGAGAAGCACCTTATGGAATATTGTCTCGAGTTTAATGTTTGCTCTCATAATTCCCTAGCAATAAGCTCTCAATTTTGAGACATTGATGAACTCAAGTTTCTATTTATTCATTTGCTTTGAGTCACCAATGAGTGAGGCCAAACTGAGGTCAACACCTCGGTGTCTTGGGTAGGTGGTAGTAAGACTGTGGGAACATTCAATGGTCAAGATGGAATCTATCTTAATTATCCCCTTGTGCTAATTAATGAATTTGTCATTAGTAAGTGCGCACCCATCTCGATTAAGAGTTAATTGGATGGTACTGATGATCACTGTGATTAATTGGGGCTCAAGATAATAAGATGTGGATCTAGTATTGGAAGAGGCAGGTTTGATCTAATTGATCTATGGATATTGATAAAGGGGCCTACTTGTGGTAATCAGGAAGTTTAGGGTCTTCATTGTAATTTATTCCTAAGACTAGAGTGCAATTGCATTGATATAGTGGTGTTGTTTACAATTAACTGTGGGCTTGGGTTGCACATGAGATGTGGGGTCGCGGTGTCTCAGTTGGAGCCAGCTTTCTATGGAATCCCTAGTGGTCCCCACGCCAGCCCAAGTTATTAAGATACTAATCCTACTTGAACTCAAAGAGGAAGGAATTAGTTTGTTACTATTTCTATTTGAAGTGAGACTTCTAATAGTGGTAATAATAGGAAGAGAAAGTTACAAATTGTTGTGGAAGTAGGACTTCTAGTTAATTAGTAAGAAGAGGAGTTGCAAAAGCTATAAAAGGAGACAAAAAGGGGGCTGGACGTCCAACCTTGGAATTCACGCCCAACCCCCTCTTTTGTGCAATAGTTGCACACTTCTCTTTCCTCTCTTTCTTTTTTAGTTCCTTGGAGTTTCTAGTAGAGTTTTCTCTTAAAGTTTCCACCATCTTTCTTGAGAAAAGAGATCTGATAGTGGGTTATTGCGTGGAAGAAAACAAGATCTTAGAGATCCCAAATTGCTTCAAGAAGAGCTCTTGATCAAGTTGTTTGTCTTCTTCTCCATTAGAGTACTACCAGGCTCCAAAGGTATAATTTATTTCTCTACCTGTTGTAGGTTATTTTGGTTGCATGGTGCTGCTAGTTTCCATCTTTTAGATAGGTTTTATTGCTTTACATGATTGATGAGACGGATGGATTGCATCTTGGATATGGTTTATGGCCTTATGGGCACTTAATCCCTGAGTCAAGTTGGTCAAAAGTTTTAAAAATTTGTCCATGAGGCCCATCTACTTCCAACAGTTTTTAATGCATTAGTCTTACCCATAAAGTGTACAATAAATACCATGAGGAATGAAACTACGTGAAACATGAACAATGGATTGCATGTTGCTGTGGTATGGTGATTCATTTTCTACTATTCTCTATATATCATAATTACCATTTGATCAAAATAAAGTGATCAGATGAAGGTGGAAAATACTGAAACTTTAATTAGACAATTGAAACATGCATTATGTGGCCCACATTTCATTAATCTAGACCGTTCGTAGTCTCCTGATCAAATATATAAGGTTTTGCAATCTCTAATTACCATCTTATATTTTGTTTAGATGACATCGCGAATTGATTACCGTCAGGTTAGTATTCAACAATGATCAACCCTAGATACTCTTGTATAGGAAGAAAGATCACCATTAAAGATATGGTTTGACTGCATACAAATGGAACATACCACCATCCAAGGAGTTGGTGGCCCACCAAAAGCATACCAAGATGGAGATCACATTTCACACACACACACACACAACATATAGAGAGAGAGAGAGAGAGAGAGAGAGAGAGAGAGAGGAGTCAATGAACTAGGATCCAATTTATAATTGGGTCTAGGGTCTCGACCCAGGTCTATTCAAGTCCATATATGAATACTTAGAGTTTATAACATAAAGTGGGGATGGATATTTAGTTTTTGAATAAAGAAAAATAAGAGGTCAGCAAATTTTAAGACAATTTAGTTTGTTTTAGAAAAAAATAAGATAGTTATAGAAAATCAAAATTTGAGAAAATAGATGAAAAAGTAGAACTTGGAATTGAAATATATTAAATGCAAAATAATTAATAACTATCCTAATTTGTAGAGATGCGAAGATTTACACTAGCACAACTCACTACTTCAATTTATGGGAACAGAGAGGACACTTAGATGTTCCTTGAGGGTTTGTTTGGTAAAATTACTTGTAGGGTGAACTGAAGTGAAGTGAAGATTGACGAGATAATAAAATATTATGGGGTCTAATCATAGTATGATGAAAATTTATTTTTAGTAGCTTGATAAGGAATCTTTTTGACTTTTTGGGTTAAAGGTAGATGGTTTTTGTCTTTTAGTAGCTTGAGAATGTTACTTTTTAACTTTTTTTTTTTAAATGAAGGAGGAAATTTTAAATTTTTGTTCTTTTGATAATACCCCTGGTCTTTTCTTATTTGTTGAAAGAAGGCTTTACTTCACTCCACTTTATTAGTGAAGTGGCCAAACAAACCCTCACGGCCTATTTGGTAACTTCACTAATAAAGTGAAGTAAAGTAACGCATCCATTAAAGAGACGTGAAAAAATAAGGGGGTCATATGTATAAAAAAACTCAAAAGTTCCCTCTTCTTTAAAACAAAAGTAAAAAAGCAACATTCCATCATTACTAAATGACAAAAAATCAAATATTTTTTTCACAAAAAGTCAAATTATCAAGCCACAAAAGATTAAATGCCATCACATAATGATTAGATCCCTCATATTGTATTCTCTCTTTATTTGAGGTTGAAGTGCTTGGACCATAATAGGCATTCTATTTCACTTATCGAGTGAGGCTGATGTGGAACTAGGGGCCCTTTTGATCCTGGACCCGGGCTTGAACCTAAGAAAGTAAAGTCCGTTGAAGGTGATGCTCTGAAGACTTATGTGTATAGATTAGTTATTCTAAATTGAAGTTTAGTACAACAAGTGGACGTGCCAGAGTGGTTATCGGGCATGACTAGAAATCATGTGGGCTTTGCCCGCGCAGGTTCGAATCCTGCCGTCCACGCACCTTAAAATTATTAAATTAGGCCTTTTTTTAAAAAAAAATTTCAATTCGTTTTTTTTTTTTTTTTTTTTAAATAAAATAGAATTGACCCAAAGGTGGTTTTGATTGATAATACATGGGCCCAGGTGCATCCCACAAGAAAATGACAACTTTTTCCTCAATTTTCCATGCACCCATAATGTAAAACTATACAACAGGGCCAAGCCCACCAGGATCAGATTGTATGAGGAAAGAGGATAAGTGGTATCTGGGGTTGTTGAGCTACTGTTGCGCCTGGGTCTGATAAGGCTAGACCTGATGATGGGCTTGTCCTGTGATCTGGTTTTACAAAAAGAAGTTGCACTAGATGTATCAGGGGCATTTCATATAAGAGATTCTTGCCTAATTTGAGGCCCACTTGATGCATAACAAGCAATCAACATTGGAGGAGAATTGTTTGGTATGGTTTGGATCAGCCTTAATTCTAGACCCTAAAAGTTTAATGACTAACTACATATTGCTCAAACTTATTATGATAAAATCCAATGGTGACTACTAATCGAATCGTTAGCGTCTTATGGCCAGTGGCAAGTGCCAATGGAAGAGTGGCATACCTGGGATCGAGACTAGATTTGTTTTTCTTGTCCTTCAAGATAGATAGGAAAAGGCCCGACTGGGCAGCTGGCTTGGGGTGACATCCGGGTTGCCCCAACCAACTGGGCAACCCTTGTTGTTTATGAAGGGATAAGATTGATCACAGGATGACACTTTTATTAAAACCAATTAACCAATTATGGGTTTCATTCCTCTTTGGTTCTTTTATTACGTGCTCCATGAAATGAAAGTGGAGAACTAAGACCGGGCATTAGAATGAATCCCACAAGGCTCTTCAGTGAAGTCTACTAATTAAAATCTAAACAATTCAAAATAAATGTTTCACTTTTTTTATTGGCTTTGGTAAAATTTCTCCGCAATAAGATACGGTCCCCAAAAGATTGATTAGAAAATATGAAGATGAGTTCTTTCTAACAACATGTAATTTCATAGAAGAATTAGAGTTTTTGGGCAACCTGAGTGACCTTGAGTCAATCAAAACAAGCAGTAACAAAAAAATATAAAAAAATCCGGGTCAAGTTGTTTATAGAGCTGAGAACATTTTGATCGTGCCTTAGAAGAGCCCAATGACGAACACCAATGATAGACACAAGAAACATTTGGCCCAACTGTTTGAGACGATTCTATGATTGAAATCTTATCTACCACATCCCTACTGTTAAACCATGTTCTTAAGCTAATGGGCCTGAGCCGGGCCAATCTTCTACATTTAGACTGCCTGCTTTGGGCTGGGCTTGGACCATTCCTTAAGGCCACTGGCCTGGGCGAAGGCCAAGGACACTCTTCCACACTAATACCTGTCAACTCAACGTGACCCTGGCTGAACCTGATAACGCTGAACTTGACCCTGGCCAAAACAGATAATACTGAGCCTGACCCAAGCTTGCTTTCGGCTAAATTAAGGCATTAAGAAGGTTTGTTACAACTATAAAATAGGTTTGGATCCTGTTTCAAGTCGCACCTGGCTGAACCAGGATAGCACTGAACCTAACCCAAGTTTGTTTTCCGATAAATTCAGGCATAAGGATGGTTTGTTACAACTATAAAATAAGTTTGGATCCTGTTTTAAGCAGCACCCGGTTGAACCAGGATAACACTGAGCCTGACCCAAGTTTGCTTTCGGATTAATTCAGGAATAAGGATGGCTAGTTACAGCTATAAAATAGGTTTGGATCCTGTTTCAAGCCGCACCATTATCTAAATTTCTTCAACTTTTATTTGATTTTAGGCACAAGATCTTTGTTCACTTGCACAACACATCACTTGGAGAAATTAGCTGTAAAACTGGTCATCCTTTTGCTAGAGAGAAGTGGGCTGTGGGGCATAAAGATGAGACGTTTGGGTCTTTTTCTTTTTGGGTATGCAGCAAGTCCTGGGTTCCTTGATTGCTTTCTTTATTTTTCTTTTTAAAAAGAAAGGATATGGTCATGTTCTTTATGGATATTGTTTGCTGGATTATGTTGGCTAGCTTTTGACGTCCAATTTAGATCCTGTTGCTATTATTTTAATGAGTTCAGTCCAAAGGGCTGTTGGAAACATTTCCTTCATTTGACATATGAAGAAACGGAAATTTTAGCAAACTCTTCCATGATAAGGCTTGCCAATTATTTTAGTTCCAGTTTGGACATCCACCAATTATTTTAGGACCATTTGGATGAAGAGAAATTGTTAAGTGGGTAATCACCTAATAGGTGGATAAATGAGGATAAATTAGGAGTGGAGAATTCCCCCCGGGTAGAATCACCACTTTTCTCTTTAAATGTCTTAGTACAAATGGTTTTTTATTTATTTATTTATTTATAACCCATTGTATATCCTGCTTAGCTCAGTCGAGGAACCTTTGGCCCTGAGCCCGAGGGACACTCTGATTCTAGACAATCAAGAACTAATATCTAGGGCCACGTGCAAACCCTCCTATCCACATGCACCGAGTATCCCTAGAGACACAGATGTTCAAATCTTACTTACATGGGGTATCTGCATATTCTCTCAACCCATATGAACATATACAAGGATTCCCACAAGCTTTGTCAAGAGTTACAAAAGGTTAGTGGATAAAATCATCTTTAAATCTTGGTGAATAATTTATTTAATTTTGGGAGCTGCTTTCATTTTGGGGTTCATTGTATTCCAACCGTTTCAGTGGTTACTGTAATCCAACTTAAGGATTTGGGTTTTGCGCCCTCTAATGATGTTTTCATTTTGCTAAAGTTGGGAATTTTTGCACACAAGTAAATGCTGCAAGACTGCCTTTTGATGCTAGGAGATGATAAACTTGGACAGTCTCAAGGACGTAAAACATATGCAGTGCTAAGTACCACAATGATGAGATTTTGCAGGAAACACCAAAATCACTTATAATGCGAAACGAACAACTTGTCAAAGTCTGTAGAGAACATAATTATTTGAAACATTTGGAAATGAAACAGAAACTACTCTACTTTCCAAATTGGATGCACAAGCAGAACATTGAGCTGAAACACCAAACCATCATAACAAGTTCCTTTAATAACGCCAAAAACATCACTTGATGAAAGTGCGTAGGGAACATAATACATTTGAAGCATTTGGAAGTGAAACAAAAACTACTTCTAGTACTTGGTCAATTTGGTCTAATTTGGTTATGATGGATTGGTGTTGATTTCATTAAAATTATTCGACCTGATTTATTTATCAACGCCTCCATAAAAGTGAGACAGGAGTTGACTTTTGCAGGCCATGCATGTCATGCATTTCCAGAAGATGGAGAAGCAATTTGGTCCATAATTGGGTTCTGAGGAAATTAATCCGATTTTACAATAGAAAAGATAAAAGTCATATTGTCACCATAGAAGTCGTAATGAATAAAATGATCTTTCCAATCCAGAGTGCTTGACATGATTGCAGATAAATCAATATCTCACAGAATTTTCAAACTCCATTGAAAGAGAAATTTCCATTATCAAAGATTTGGTGAGTCATACTGTTGAAACCTAATATAGGAGTAAAATACATCTGAACAACTGCAGTGCTTGGACTCAATTTCTGCCAAAGGTAAAATAAACACCACCCAAAACTCAAAGCAATCAAACCCATTTGACAACAATCTCCATCTAAAAAATGAGTCCTTCCAATGACCAAATTCTACAAAGTCAGAAGGAACTGATCCCCGCCCTCAAGTCCCTCCCTCATATCAGCATCTCTTTGTTGATGCCAGTTACCAGGCATCTTTCAATTCCTGTTTCCAACAAATTCTATTTCTACCCTGGTTTCCTGTTAGCTGGATTAGTTATCTTCTCTTGTACTGAAGAACCTCTTAAGGCCCGATTAAATGGCCTCTATGAGTTCTGTCCCTATCTTTAAATCCATGTTCCATTCCAAATTCAGCCGCCAATGCTTGTATGTCAGCTGTGATTTCCCAGTTGCCTTTCTCGCTCCAATCTGAGTGTTCAGGTTGTGGCCTGCATCTCTCTAACCCAAACTGGTTTTGTATATCTTCAAACTCCTCTGCAGCAACAGCATGCCTTTTCCCCCCCATCTCTACGTCAAAACTTGTTTTAGCTATTTCTGGACTCAGAACACGGCCCATAGATAATGAAGGGTTGAAGGTGGATGAGTCCTCTGTCACTCTTGCTCGAAAATTGTTCTTAGATTCTGGAATCCTTGTGAAGAAGATCTCCATTAAATTTCTGGTGCATCCATGGTTATATGGATTCATTTTCCAATCGTAGCGATAACGGAAATTCTCGTAAGTAGTCTGCATCATCAATGATGATATGTTATTAAAGAGGAAGGAGAGCACTAGCAGAATTCTTTCAATGATTGGGACAGCTGATGACCTGATGGACCCAGTTAGACTCAGGTCCAGATTTAGAGACCCATATTTGAGGTCCTTCAGGTCAACATCATGGAAACTGATCAATGGTTGGATCAACCATAAACTAGCAGAGATCAGCTCCCATAATGTATATTCTTGATCAATGGCTGGACATGGCTTTTGACCAAAAATTAATCAGGTCAGATCTAGGTCATCAATAATCTGACTGCGTCTAACCTCATTGCAACCCTAGTGTTACATGTTACAACCCAAGCTGCTCATGAAGCAGGGTCCAGTGGATCTTGACCAATTCAAATCATCAGGTGGACAACACAAGAACAATAAAAACTGTCACCATTAACCTCTTTCCTTAAAACTATACGTGATGGTACACCTGTGGTAAATACACCAAGAGTTAACATTTTTGGACAGGAGATCACCATGGAGCCTCAATATAGAGGCTTCGATCTTGCAGAAGTGGCATACATTGGCATATGTGTGCATGTGGTGAGATCTAAGTGGATATAGCAAGGCAATTGAATAGAACCTGGTTGGTGCAAATTAAATAGAGGTGGAATGCCGTGAGTCCTCCAACGAACCAAGCAGCCACAAATGTGTATACGATTAGAATGCCCGAAACAGGTGATTTCATAAATGCCCTCCAGAGACTGCAGTCATATGCATGCATAATTTTCTTGATATTTACCCAGCAGAAGGCAAAGACATACAGGCACAGAAAAGTTGTGGAGGATATAAATATGAAAAAGAATCGGTAGTTTCTCTGCATAAAGAGAGTATGGATGAGTGATAAGCCAAGCGTTGAAGTAATACAGGAAAAAAAAAAAAAAGGGGACTAGAACTACTAATAACAAAACAAAACAACAACAATAATGATGATGATGATGATGATGTGCAACCACAACATAGTAACAGTGAGCAAAGATTAAGCATTTGTTGAGAGAAAGTTCTAATGTAGAAATCATAGGGGAATGTCATACACCAAAAGGAAGAGGAGGAAATCAAAGGAGATCATATTGCAAGGATTCCAACAGAGATGTCCACGCAGCAATAAATACCATTTTCTCAACTTATGGTAGAGAGATGGATGTATTCATGCCGATGAATTGGAAAATTCAAAAATCTAGACATTTTTGTTTCATCAGATTTGAAAATGACTACGTGGCTGACAGCCACATGCTATCTCAGGGGAATTTAGAGGCTACTAGTGCCAGAGGCTAAATATGGAGTAGACAGTAGAGTGAAATCGATAGAACCAGGGCCAGCCACCAAGGATAAACCAAGTCAATGTGAAGCTAGTGGGAAGCAATTGAAGCTAAGCAACTATGGAGAGGCAGTGAGGAGAAATAAACAACCAAACATGGATCAAAATAACGGCCGCTACGCTACTATATCCCGCTATAAGAACCTTGAATGAAGCAAATGGTGAGGGAAGGAAGAGGACCTTCTTAGTGGTGGTGCAGGGAAAAAGAGTGGAAAAATTGGCTGGCAGAATGATAAAAATTGTTTTGTTGGGAAGGGGGAAGGAAAATTGCATAAAGCACATGATGGCACATTTAAAAGGATGGAGATGCTGCGAAGATCTATCAAGGGAGATTTCAATGAAGATTGAGGAACCTTGGAAGAGGCTTGCATATGATTTGGCAGGACTAGAAGAAAAAAGCAGGGGACTAGACCATGGTGAGTGACAAGGAATTTCCTACCTTCAAAACAAGGGAGGAAGCTTTTGAATAGTGGAAGAGTAGGGAGTGGATGGGAAGGCATCTAAGGAGCTGGAATAGCAGATGGAAGCAGAGGAAAGCTTTTGAATAGGAGCCAATGATGCTCTCGCCCATCCAACTTGGAATGAGGTGATGCTTACAGAAATGGAAGCATTGGAATTTGTTAATGCAACAGACTTGGGATCTAATTGCACCAGTAAAAAGGAAAGCACAGAGTACGATGCAAGTGAGCATACATGCTCAAACACAATCTGATGGCATAGTTGAAAGATACAAGGCTTAATTGGTGTTAAATGTTAATTTGGCCTGGTGGCTAAAATTAACCCTGTAAGGAAACCATTGTTAGTTGCAAGTAGCAACTATAAAAACTTCTTATTATACCACCTAGATGTGAATAATGTATTTCTCTGAGGGACTAAAAACTTGTTGTCATACCACCTAGATGTGAAGAATACATTCCTTTGAGGGACCTTAAAGAGGAAGTATGCATGGGTCTCATCATTATAGGAAGGCAAAGTCCGTAAATTAAAGGCCTGTTTGGCAAGTCTGATCTATTTGAAATAGAGCTAATTCAATTAGATCTGTTACAAATAGAGTTGTTTCAATTAAACCCAATATATTTGAAATAGACCTAATTCAATTAATTAGATATGTTTGAAATAGAGTTGTTTCCATCGGATACATTTTGAAATAGACTGTTCGGTATGTCTGATTCAATTAGCATAAAGCAAATGTGTGTTATTGTAAAAGTTATATGGCTAAAGTTGTCATTCATATGAGGGCTGTGCTCTCCTAAGAGACAACTGTGAGAGACATTTTTTGTGGGGGCCCACCTGGGGCCATGCCACTAATGGGATGGGGAATGCAAAGATCTCAATGAGACTAAGAAGTTTGCAAAAATATCAACCTCAATAGATCAACCTCACCCCTTGATCCATGGTCCTCGACTTTAATGGTTTTGGAAGGCATCATTTTTCTAGGATTAGTTGGATGAGTGTCAAATTTTGGCTTGCGCCAATTCATTTTTTTTTCTTCTTTTTTTTTTTTTTTTGGCGTGTGTGTGGGGGGGTTTGAGTGGACTGATCATAGGGGGTCCCACATGCCTAAAAAGGGGATCTGCATAATGCCTCTCATGAGAGACATCTTACAGGAGCATTGGCTTATGAGTAAAGGTAGTATACAAAGTTGTCGTATGGTAAAATAGTACATGCAACTTGTCACATGGCAAAAGTCATGTGTACATGAATCAAACATTCACATAAACTTTCCCAAATAGTGTAAAGCACTCAACCATTTGTTTGGATCCATTTCAAGTCAAATAGAGAAAAAAAGAAAACGTACCAAATGGCACCTAAGAAACACGATACTTGGACTAAAGCAGTAACCTTAGGCCTTATTTGGGATGACTAAAACACAATGATTAAGATAGGAGATTATACAGGGTGGTTATTAGAGCACTCATTAAAAGGAAAATATAAGGTGCACCCCATGTGTACACTCATTTCATGCATGCCACGCTCATCGTGTGCACTCTTATTGTCAACAAAAACAAATGCAGTGACTTTTAGAGCCCCACAAAATGGCATGCATTTTAAGTTAACATTATAACCATGAAATTTAACATAAGGTTCTGAAACTTGGACCCGAGGAGTCAATTAGTCACAATTGATGACTTTGCTGAGACACACTCTAAAGCCCCAAGATACTGAAAAAAGTAGTGGGAAAATGATTAAAAAAAGTTTATTAATAGAAAAAGATGTTCAAGCCAAATGAAAATGAATTTAAGTAATAAAAGGAGAAATGTTCTATGAGCAACAATATGAGCAGTCCAGTTTCATGGGGCGCGCTTTGATTAGTGAAGGCCCTTTCATTCTCTCATCCCCCCATGATCTGGCATAGAGCAGAATTTTACTCTCATCAAACCTTTACTCACCAATGGGTTCAATCTCAAAGAAAGCTACCGCTAGACTTTAAGGTTGTAAAATCAAGGGATAGGATGATCTGACTGGGCTGACTCGTCCCTGACCCTCAACCATAAGGAGACCTTTTCATCTATCCCACCCCATTGATAAGAAAGCATCTAAGTGGGATCTAGTAGCTGGACTGTATAAAAGCAAAGTGTGGTCTGCTCGTAGGAGAACATTTCCCATAATAATAGGTGGTTGAATTTGATGTTCATTCAATAGGATGATCATCACCTCAAATCATTAGACACATGGATCATCCACAAAATATGGTTTTGATCTTCCAAAATCATGCAAACGGACCTTAGAAGCCTCCAACATCTTCTCATAACAAGATAATTGCATAAAAAAAGAAGGCCGTTTTCATCCTTTCCTCACAGGACTCGGTTTGAGGAGGCTCACGTGACTTGACTCAGTAGGTGCCAAGTCTGAGACTCTAAGTTGACTTGGACTCGGCTGATTTTTAAAAACCATAATCCAACAAGTAAAAGTAGTGTCAGTGATCTAATGGTTACTAAATGGATCAAACTGGCCTTGAATTTCTAAAGATAATGAAAACAACCACAACATTACTAGAAAGGCCATAGCATGTCAAACAAATTGAAAAACGTACAATAGTTGACACCTGTTCTACTTCAACCTGTTAATAGGGGAACTTTTGGTCTATTATAGCTGAAACGTGTAGCATTCATAATTCAAAAAACATCAACAGTAGCATTAGTGGCAAGTAAACACAAATACATATATGCTAACAGGCATGAAGCTTCTCACTCAACCAAATAGCAATTGCAATAGAATGTTTATGGTAGACAGCTAGCTCTTTCCAGTTAGCTACAGCCTCCCACAACCCATTCTCCCAATGCCAAAAGTGGTTGATTGACCAGAAGGTAATAGAGGATCATACCTTTCCAATACACTGTCCAACCCAAGGGCAATGGTGATCAAAACGCTCTACGCAGTTATTACAGATAGAACAGTGGGAGCATCGTGGTGGTCGATATAGCATGCATGTCTGGCAGTACTTGACCTTGACTACTATCCCATTGACAAGAACATCCTTTGTGGGTGGTATGGTTGGCACAGTGCCCTGATTTCCTGCCCAATTAGCTGATGGAGTCGAGACACCACCATCTTCTGGCTCTGGGGGATGTGCACTACGAGGAATAATGCCTGGATCTCTTCCAGAAGTGAGGAGCAGAATGCAGATATCCTGCATGCATTAAGCACCAACACAACAGTACTAGCAGAGATTTGTGAGTTGAACTCTCTGAGGAACTAAAAAATGTAAGAAGGAAGTCCTGATCGAAATAAACATGTCTTTCTTTATTCTTTGTTACTCTAGTTATTAAATATTTATCAAAAAGGTTGTTGGAAGTAGGTTGTTTTGCTACTTGATATTTATAACTTCTGAAACCAGAATAAAAAGTCGTATTTGAGTTTTCTTGAAAAGAATAGACTCGTAGGCCTTCACCAGCATTCTTAATTTGAGATTTCATTGATGGTTGAAAATGCTTGCTGCCATTGTTTTCTACTCTCTTACTGAAAATGGTTGTTTTCCTTCCGTCTCCTATTGAAAATGGTTGTGGAGAATTGCATACCCTATTTTTTTATGCATTCTTTTACATGTTCATACCAATAAAAGTACAAGGGGTATTACCTCAATATACCAAAAAGTAACAGTTGAACATTTTAACATATACAGTCATGTCAACAAGTAGGGATCTAATGGCCAACATGTTTAAAACCTACATCCATATATGACAAATACTACAAGGGATAAATCCCCAGTTGTGTTGATGAGGAAATTAGGTTAAATGCGTGGGTGTGAGTATTTACAAGGGAAAAAAAAAACTATTTGACAGTCGCATAGTATTATCCAATCCTTCCAAAATGTTCATCCCTGATAGTGTCTTGTTTTGGACTGATCTATCTGGTCTCATTTAAGGTTGATTCATTTTTGTGAAGCTACAAAATCACTAATAAGAGATAACAAGTAGTAGTGATGGTTGATTATTGCGGTTTCTTTATAATCCTTGATTGGTCCCATCACCATTGCATAATCATAGATGATTTGTCAGTAGGGAACTAATGATCTGCTTGTCAATCCAACTTAAAAAAGAACATGCAGTTGAGTTAGTTGATTATTGGGGTTTCCTTTATGATCCTTAATTGGTCCCATCACCATTGCATGGTCATAGATGATTTGCTTGTAGGGAACTAACGATCTGCTTGTCGATCAAACTTAAAAAAGAAAAATGATCTCTGGTCCAGTCTGTGCTCCACTTAAATTAGCATATGGGTGCATCACAAGAAGGCAAAATCGGAAAGAAGAAAGAAGATACTCACATATAAAGTAAAGACGACAGCAATAGCTATAATTGAACTCCCAAGATCATGATGAAACTCATTAACAAGCCTTTGAGAAACAAAAGCAGTGAACAAGATCACTGGAATTACAATTAGAAATACTGTGAATACCAGTGACCTTACATCTGGACCAAATATAAGCCTGCCACCAAGGAAGAATCGCTGCAAAAGGTTTTGAGGGGATGATGATCATTTTTCCTTCAAGTTCAAGAAGAACATCAACATCTAGACTATATCTCTAGTTTTCAATCTAAACTTCATTAATCTAGGAAAGAACTGATCGAAAAATATGTGTAAGTGTAAAACGTACACAAAGACTCCAATGCTTCGCCAAATTCCAAGGCAACACAATTTTTGAAAATTAGAACAGATTGTGATGAAGAGAACAAAGTTATAGTACCCAAAACTGAAAAGGTTTATTAGATATTTTTATTTTTCGGAAGCATTTAATATCATAAATAAAGGTAACATACACAAAAGGAAATGAAGGCTACTAAGACTAAGATAGAGGAATCTACTACATCATCCTAAAGACAACAAGGGCCCTATTTGTAACTGTAACCTCTGTAACCCAGGTTTAGCTGGGGTCCTCATTGAACCTCCTGATGATAGCTCAAGCCAGTTTAAGTAATGACCTTCCAAACTGCACGGCATTCATTTTTCCCGAGGGCATCCTCTGATACCAGAAATACTTTATGAAACACATCCATGTCCAATATCTCAACATTACATGTAAAATAAATCAAACTCATGCCGTATATGTGCTATTTTCTTTCCATATATCTCAAGGAAATGCTTCAAGGTGATTGAAGATATCATGATGATATCAAGATATCACATCTTTTTGTGATGTCTGGAGCTCCACTCCACTTGGGAAGGAGATGAAGCAACAACCTCAAACCAAATCTCTCTCCCAACAATCCCCTTTTTTTCCTTTTCAAATAATGGGAGGGCTTCCAAATGCATAAATCATCTTTACAAATGCACATTCTATAGAACAATAACCAGATGACTCTACAATGAAGCATGTACACAATCAATAATCAGAAGGAAAAAAATGAAGGTACAATTAAGTATTCAGCGAGCAGTCCCAAAGTAAATGGAACTAAACAAGAACGCACTGTGTCCTACTGGGATTCCCACAAGAAGAGTCAAAGAAGGCCCTGGCCGGCTTTGTGTACTCTACAACCTCTAGCCATATTTAAATTTGCTCAAATCTCCTGCTCAAGATGCACTTCCACAGTTCCACTTCAAATTTCACAATTGGAGGTATAAAATGTCTTGTTCAGTTCTTTTCACCACCAATCCAACCCCATTAAACAACTGGGATAGATAAGATCATACCAAAGTGTGGAAAACAAGTCAAGAAGTTGCAGGAAACACTCAGCCGCTTTTAGGATATGCTTCTAACAAAATTTTTCTATTTGTTCACCTTGCTGTGAGATGATATACTTAAGAGAGGGTGCTGCCAGGAACAAACCCAAATCATCACAAAGTCAAAAGACAAAAGGACAATTTCTACATCTAACAATCTATTGAAATAAAATATAAAGAACCATTAACATCATAAAAGATCAACAAAACCAAGCACACCCCTTTCAAATATTCTAGCCCAACAAACGGTTCTCCATTAGAAAAGTCCTGTTGGGGTAGCCAGAAAATCCAACTTGGAGCTAAAAATGCAGAGGAGAAAAAAAAAACAGTACTCCCCCAATGTAGGTTCCATTTCTGTAGAAACCCCAAATGCATAGTGGAATGAATAATCATATGTTCTAATAAAAGTACCCCACATAATGTCAAATACATAGAAACAAACCATATCACCGACATGAATCAAAACTGTTGACATAAGCAAGATTCTACATAAAACCCAAGGAAACAAACAACAACAAAAAAAAAAAAAGGGAAAAAAGAAATCTTACATTGCTTCCTCTCCAAACTTGATAGATCTTTTTCGATGGGCCATTAGTGTCAATGATCCTTCGATTTGAATCTGATAGCTGAGGCGCTCGAGACACCCCATACATCTTCCCCTGCATTGCGACACTTGAAAGAGAAAAACCCTCCAGATTTCAGCTCAAACACTTCATTTCAACCCTCCGCAATCGGAGATCTGCAACTGGATATGTATAAAAATCACTCGACTCGGAAACAATGAGGGGGCGGAAAAGGCAACCAAACCCTGAGAAATGGAGAGACAGAAGCAAAATGCGGAAATCTCGATTTGGGAAAAGGTTCAAGAGAAATAAGATTTCATGGAAAACCCATAAAGAATCAATCCCATTACATAAAAAGAAGAGAACTTTTTTCGAAGAAAGGAGTGGTAGAAAACGGTGTGCAAGTTTTGATTTTTCATGGAAATGCGAGGAAATCATGGGAATGCAAGAAACGAACCTTTGGAAGAAAAGGAAAAGACGGGGAGGGAGACCGAGACGAACCAAACGACAGCAAGGAAGATGAAGCCGTGACAGTGGAAAGTGATGGGAGGAGAGTAGGAAGATGAAAATGTGACTACTTTTCTTGTTTTACAAAATTGCCCTGGATTGAGGCTGTCATTTTTCTCATGCAAAGGGGCCCATCTGTATAATCTAGACCCTCAAAATTGCTGTTCATCTTCCAATCAGTGTTGGGGCTAGCTATTTTTTATTGATCTTAAGTCAAAAATGTAATTAGAATAATCACCTGAGTTGATCAAATGGATCTTGTGAGTTACTTAGTTGGAGTGAGGAATACTTCGAGTCAATGCGCCGGAAGGAGTGATTTTGAGAGGTTTGAAATAATTTTGGGCCCCCCAGCAGAATATTTGATATGAATTTGTCATGTTCGCATTAAAAATATCACGTCTTTGCCTAAATGTCTGATTTTCAAACGCATGAGAAAAGTTACATATGTCCTTTGAGATTTTTAGAATTTCAACCTTTTTAGCGTAAAATAAGAAGTGGTTGCTCAGTTGGTTGGCAATCTTACATGTCATGTCTCGATCCCTCTCTATATCACTCCCTCTATTTGTGTGGGCTTGTTCTTTCCACTTGTGTGAGTTCTTTTAGATACTAGCTTCCTAATTTTGATAATTTTTAATAGAGAACAATATTGGAGGATTTTCTTCTCATAGGAAAGAGTCTCTATGTTTATGGCTACAACTAGGGATTAAACCTTGGTTGTTTATATGGAGTGGAGGTGCCTCACCTTGAAGTTACAAAAAACGGTCCTAAATGAGTATCAGTATTTAGAGATGATCTTGTACATTCTTTTACTGCAATTGTGACAGAGCAGGGCAAAGTTCTTCCCTTACCCTGCTCTCATTCATATGGATCATACCCTAGCCCCAATCAAGCAGTTGGAGGGCCAAAACTAGTTAGGCCCCTATCTTACCCTCAAGAACCAAGGCTGAATAAGGTAGGTAGGTGATAGATGCAAAATTTGATTAAAAAAAATTCATGATCAGGAATAAAAATCTTGATTGAATAAGATATTAAGAGAGGTTAGTGATATCAAATTGATAACTAATGTAAAAACAAAATTCAATTTAAACTGGATGTGATATTGAGCGATTTCATGAATAAAATAAAATTGGGGCTAGCTGAAGTATAATAAATTAGATGGTAATATTGAGTGATCTCATGAATAAAATAAAAATTGGAGCTACATGGAAGTATAGTAGATCACATAATATGATAAATGTATCATCCAATCAATGGTTGTAATGGAGCTGAATCCGGCCTGATTAGAAACGACCCGAGTCTACTTAGAAGGGTTTGGAGATGTATAAGGATTAGATGAGCATGACCAGACTATGTTTATGATTTAAAACCCCTCCGGGATTGGATATTTGTCTAAAGTTCCAACAGCTCTCACTTAACTCTTATTTAGCTATTGAGATTTTATATATAGGGAGATGCTTCTATGAGAGATATCGTGGGGGCCCTCACATTTAATTGTGGTGAGAGATATCTCTCATAGGAGAGCATCTCCCACGTATTATGTATATTTAAAACACATAATTTAGTTTATCCCAAAATACCATTGTGCATATTTTTCCTTTAAATCCTTTGAAAAGGTATTCATGTAATTGTATATTGTGCACATTAATATAAATACAAGGACCTCCCTCTTGGGGGATATGATAGCTTTTATGTAAATCTTGGTTGATGATACTAAAGCGATTAAGTTTTTGGTATAGGGTGTCATACTTTATAGAGGAATTTTTGTATTCTCATTAGCAAGAGATCATTGATTTTTGCTTTGATTCTCTGCTTCATTGTCAATTTCTTTAGGTCTTTTTTATATTTAGACTAGTGCAGATTTCTTTACAACTAGTTGGTGGTATTATCTATCCAGCGAGATCAAATCATTAGCAAATCCATTCTTTTCTTTGATCCCAAATTTTTGGCTTCTCTCCTCGGAGATCGCTTAAGAACCCATCAATTATCTCTTCAGGATTTTTCAAATCAAAGTTTAATTTTGATATGTGGCACATGTAGAAGATATGACTTTTAATTGAAATAGGTACCTTCTTGCCTCAATACTTATGTTGTTCGATCAACTTTATCTCTACTGTTCAATACTTCTTAGGTTCGATCGAACAGTGATTTTGATCTCGGCTATTCAAAACTTATTGTTCCTCCATCCAACTTATGCATCCCGATTTAGCAAAATAATTTTGGAGGAATTTACTAGTCTATATTTGGGATTCCACCTCCGATATATCCTAGGCCAACCTAGTTTCTCTCTATAGCAAGATGAGGTACTCTCAGCTTTTTATGAACTTAACCTTTCGTAAGGCCTCATTCCTCAATTATGTGATTAGATGCTAATTAATCATGATTAATTATTAATTAATAAGTTTTGAGTGTCAGATTAGAGGTTGGATGTTTTTTAGAGGTTTTGAACCTAATTATACATTCAGAAGGACCTTTTTGTAAATCTTGTAGAATGTGAGGGGTTAATCGCAATTCTAGAAATCTAATGGTTTTGGGCTTATTGGACCGAGAGTGTCATTTGGGAAAACTTTTGTGCTTGGATCAAGCCATCTTGATGCATGAACTTCCTTGTAAAACCATTTACTTAAGAGCCAATGACTTTCTTTTAAATATTAGAAGCTCACCTAAACTATAAAAACCCATGCCCCTTTTAATTTCATTTCATTCCCATTTCATTAATATCTTTTCTACTTATTTCTCTTCTCTTCTCTTCTTCTCTCCTTCCTTACATCCAAGAGACCAATAGACTCCATCAATTTCAAGGTAGAGATGGCCAATCCAAGCTTCCCTCACCATTGATCATCATCTTCTCCATTAAGGTTTTCTTCTGCTTTAATTCTTCTTGTTTTATCTCATTTGGTGAGCAATTCTTTTCCTGATGTTCTCTTCTTCTTAGTTATAAGCTCCAATGGCTAGGATATTTGCATGAAAGTCACTTTAGTCCCAATTCCCTTGGTTTCTTGCGTAGGATCCCCTCTTTAGGGTTAGATTTTGCGAATTTTGGTGAATAACTAGAGATCTTATGTGAATTTGCAAATCTTGAAGAGTTTCAACCTAGATTTGACCTAAGGCCAGTAAATATCTATAATTACATAACATGCATGCTAGTTTTTAATTATATTTGTTGGCTAATCTACTCTAGATCACCCAATTAAAGCTCTTCTTGTATTTTTTTGGTTAATTACATGCTAATTAGAGTAGGTAATTATTAAGGAGACTTTGGTCGCAGGTCCCTCAACTTGTGACTTTAATGCAAATAATCCACAAAAAAAAGTCATACAGCCAAAGGTCCCTCCCACACTTTCTCATACCTAAAATGTCTAATTTACCCTCTATTTGAATCATATCTCATGATTAGTGGGATATCCCATTAATAATGATCAACTACCATTTAATTGGCCACGATTAATGGAATCTCATTAATGAGATTTTTAAATAAATTCTAAAAACACACAAATAAATTTCAAAATAACTCAAATAAATTTTAAAAAATGCAATAATTTGAAAAACCGCAATAAATTTAAAAAAAGGAAATAAATTTAAAAAAAATGAAAATAAGTTTAAAAAAATCAAAATAAATTTCAGAAACTATAAATAAATTTCAAAAGACTCAAATAAATCTCAAAAGATCCAAAGAAAATTCAAAAAATGCAAATAAATTTCAAAAGACCAAATGAATTTCAAAGGACTCAAATAAAATCCAAAATACGTAAATAAAATTAAAAAATACAAATAAATTTCAAAAGACGCGAATGAATTTCAAAGGACGCAAATAAAATCCAAAATACGTAAATAAAATTAAAAAATGCAAATAAATTTAAAAAAACGAAAATACATTTTCCAAAACTAAGATAAACCAATTTTCCAAATTTCAGAAAAAAATTTCAAAAACTCAAGTATTTTTGTCAAAACTCAGTTAAAATTATTTCAAAAAGTACAAATAAATTTTAAAAGACACAAATAAAATTCAAAAACACAAATAGATATAAGAAAATACAAATAAATTTGCTAAAAAATAAAGAAATATTAGTTCAAAAACTCAGTTAAAATTTTCAAAATGGAGATAAATTCGTTAGAAAGTCAGCTATATTTTTCAAAAAATAAAATAAATTTGCCAAAAACTAAGATAGATTTGTTCAAAACTCAGATAAATTTGTTCTAAAACTCAGATAAATAGTCAAAAACTCAGATAGATTTGTTCAGAACTCAGATAAATTTGACAGAAACTCAGATAAATTTGATAAAAACTCAGATAAATTTGACAGAAACTCAGATAAATTTGATAAAAACTCAGATAAATTGGACAGAAACTCAGCTAAATTTAACAGAAACTCAGCTCAATTTGACAAAAAATCAGATAAATTCCCTTCTCTGTAAAGCCTGCATCTAAGCTCTTCTCTTTCCTTTCCCTCGCCTTTCCTTGCTCTCTATCCAATTCGACGGTCAAAGATAAAAGGGCCTTCAATCGCCAATTTCTCTACATTCCACAGTAGAATACCTCCAGATCTGCTATCTCTCACCCCCAGATCTTTTTTCCAGGTGAGTTTTTCCTCCGATTGCACTGGTTTTTCAATAACCGCTGCAACAGAGAATAAAGTGGGTTCGGATTTCGTAGTAAGATGAAAATGTTGGGTTTTGTGGTCTGGGTCATGCCGAGTTCTGGTGTAACAAGGGTCAGATCGAACCCATCCCAGACCTAGAAAGAACCCGGCCTGGCCCAGACCACAAAACCCAATGAGATCTTCTTCTTTGAGTTCTGGTTTCTGTAACCAGAAATCAAGAATCAGCAAGCCTTTGCCTAAGTTCTTGTGCGGGAATCTTCTTCCCCTCTGGCCACGTCACGGCGCAAACAATGGCAAGCAGCAGCGGTGGTGATGCCAGCCGACGATGGTGAGGGCGGTAACAGCAGCACGAACTCCGGTGACATGTAGAATCAGAGAAAAAGTGCTCTTCTCCAGCGAAAGAGTGCTGAAGACCTTCTCCAATCACCGCGACAGCATTTCTGGGACGGGTTCTTCAAACAGAAAACACCCAGAATCCTTCCAACAATCGATCCCTGTCTGTCTCCTTCTCCGGTAATAGCAAACCCAAGAACCCCTTTCTCTGTTTCAAATTTCTGTAGGAAACTCGATCAGCGTGGCCCCCTCAAGATTGGAACCAATCTCCAGCTCTTTTCTGCAATGAAGAAGACATGCAGAAATCCAAATCAATCATTGATCCGATCTGTCGAGTCGATTGAGAGGATTTAGGAAGGATGGAGGAGGGAAGATTTGAAATTTTAAATTTCAAAATTCATGCCTAAAGCAGTTGAAAGGGCAAATTTGTCCTGAAATATATGATCGTGTAGATGTAGGGACTTTTTGCTACAAATAGTCTAGCTGAGTGGACCAGAGCCCTTAAATAGAATTTGCCTGGACTGGAGGCTGGATAGATTCGACTTTAGGGATCTTTCGCTAATTATCTCAATTATTAATGTAATGAAATTAGGGTTGCATGTTGAGGATCAAACCTTAGATACCATAGGAATGATGGAATTCTACATGATTTGGTGTATGGAAGGAAACCCGCCTTGAATTTAAATTAGTTCAGTTCGGCCTATAGAACTGGACTTATAACTAACCATGAGTTTCTTACGGCTAGCCATAAGGTTACAGATGTTGTCGCGAAAATTGTAAACGTGAGATGATGCCACAATTGGAAGAACAAACAAAAAACATGAGAGGAAATAAACTACAAATAAAAAACACAAGAGGAAACATACTTGCTTATGAAAATGTCGAAATGCGCCTTCATTTCTTTCCTGTTTTTTATTTTTTACATGGGTTTTACACTCCTCACCTCTTGAGTGCAAGTTGCTTACATATAGGTTTTTTTTTTTTTTTTTTTTTTTACGACTCCCTCGTTTAGCTTAGGAGATCAGATGCCAAGGAAAATACATAAAAAATGCAGAAAATAGAATATTGTGGGGGACTGCCGGCCATTGCATGATTTGACCCGCAGTTTGTTGCAAAGCTTTAGTTTGGCCGGCTGTCGATAGCAGTGCCTCGGCTTCCTTCTTTCTTCCTTTGGCTGTCAAACTCAAAGTGTAGAGGTAGATGGGTTTAGATATCCTTTACAAGTAATCTTTGTATCCTATCACTCGTTTTCCTAGGGATGCAAAGTGCAAGTTCTAGGGGAGTTATTGGTCGTTGTGCCAACGAAGAGAATCCAAGGTTATGTCGCTTCGGGCGTTGAATGGTAGGCTGGAATGATGAACACAATGGGGTTAATGATCTGACCCCTCCTTAAGTGAAGTTGACAATGAAAGTCTTAGAAATGATGGAGTTTGAACATATTATGGTTCTAACATGGTTATAGGTACCATTTTGAATTCTTTGGTTGTATTCCAAGAGGTTAAGTACCTAGTGTTTGAAGTTGGGAGGTGCTAGAGAGAGTTTGACGGAGTTTCCCCTTTACTTTTGAAGTTATGGAGTTTCTGCAAAGTTTTGGTGAAGTGAATGATTGGTGATACCCTAGGTGCTGCCTAAGAACCTCTATTAATAGCCTTTTAGAGAGTGGAAGCGGTTGTTGGAATTGAAGGAGAGGAGGAAGTGGAGAAAATGGAAAAGGTGGGGTGAATTGGGCACCAAAATTGTGTAGTGTCACAAATTGCCAAATGTTCTGGAGTCGTGTCCGAAGGTTTGAATTAGTCAGTATGGGCAGTTGTGGGCAAAACTGCCTCAATGTGCGAAAATTGCCTGGTAACGGTTGCCTAGTTGTTCGAACCGGTTGACGTCAGCGGTCCAGGCCACTCGTCCGACAGTCCCAGGCTGCTGGCCTGTTACCCATCTGGTCAACATTATTTTTAAAACTTGTTTTACCACTGGTCCCATGATATCATGGGAACAGGACATGTCGAAGAATTTGATGAACCCATGACATCATGGGATTGTCCCAATCCCATGACTGTCATGGATTTTATAAAGCAAATTAGGACGACTTTTTTCCAAATGATAAAACCTGAGAAATGGTGCTCAAATGTGTATTTATTTTTTTTTTACAAAATTTCATTTTTCGTATTTTGTAAAAATTTGAATTTACGTGTTGATTGCGGAAAGTATATAATTTAGAAATAAATAAATAACATGATATGATGGGACTATCCCATGATATCATGGGATACAAGGGCAGACCTACATGATATAGATCTGGGGCAATCCCCCAGGTCTGATTCAAAAAGATGTAAAGTTTGCATGCCCCATTCTAGTAAAGTCGTGCCCCACCCTATGTCTGAAAAATCAATAGTTTCCCTCGCAACCCTCGGCTCAATTTCCACTTCAAACTCAGGCAGTCCGGCTTCTCCACTAGAGCACGGTTCTTCCTTCTCACCTGGATTCACTAACTACACCACTCTCTCTTTATACAAATAAGAGATAGTGATGAGACTTCTTGAAAGTCCAAGCTAGGACAAAGTACAAGTCCTCGGCGGGGGGGGGGGGGGGTTAATAGGACTAAATGAAAATTTCTTATTTAATTAAGCTAATTAATCCAATTTAAATAATTAAATAACACCAACAAATTTACTTGAATTCTACACCAACATATGTGTAACTATGCAATATCAAAACTCCAGTGAAAAAAAGTAAGTAGGATGTGTGCTAATCAATTTATAACATATCAATGTGATCAAGATAGATTAGCTCAATGTGAGGGTGTCAATTGAATCAAAGATGAACCTATCTAGCACTGGTATCTCTAAAACATAATGTAATTATAGTGAAGCATAGAGAGATAAAGTGAAATTGACACAAATGATTTATAGTGGTTTGGTCCCTTGACCTACATTTACTTCCCAAGAGTGTCCACTCTTGGTTCCACTATAATGAGGTAAACCACAAAGGTAAACCTTCAAGCACATACACACCTATATTTTTGAAATGGTGGTTCAACCACAAAGATCTAATCCACCAACCCTATTTTTTTTTATAGTGGTTCGACCATGAAGATCTAATCCACTTTACAAAGATGTTTTACAAATTCAAACAAGAACACTTGCCTTTTGACTTGGTCTTGAGGGTGCTCGTCGATGCTTAAATGCGAAGCTCCAAGCTTTGGCTCTTTGCAATAGTCCTTGGTGTAGATGATGCTCCAATGATGTGCACAACCAAGTGGGCTTAGGAGTCTAGGTCAAGGGACAAAGAGGTTTAACTTGAAGGGCTCAAGGTTCCCTAGATGAGATTCCACCAATCATACCCTAGTAGAGCTTTGAATGCTCTTAAATATGCCGAATTAGAGCTTAAGTGTCTGTGGAATTGGATTATGGGAGATATTAAATAGTTTTACTATGAGGGCACAATTATGGGCAAAGAGTTCTCAAAAGCTCAAAAGTTATAGCCATTAGAATGGGCTAAGTATATATAGAAAACTCTCCAATAACTAGTTGGCGATTAGCCTCTTTCAGATCCAGGGTTAACTGCCACCTCCAACGGCAAGAAAACGACTCGTTTGACTTTTGGTCAAAACTTCTTTTTACTCTACGGCGAGCTCGCAGTTAGCCGTGAGCACCGTAAGTCACAAAATTTCTTAGGTCAAGCTACTGATATAGGAACCGCGAGCTGACCGATAGACCTTGTAGTTAGCCGACCCCCCACGCTGAATTGAGCCATAAGCTTTGCTCAAAATTGCCAGTTAAACCCTGTTGAATTTGTCATTTAGTCTACAGGTTTTAGGGGTCATTTCTTTGTTGGTTTGGATTCCATTTACCTGAATAGGTTGGCACACACGTGGAGATCTTCCTTGATGAGTCCGGGCCTTTCAAGACTAGAAGCGATGCTTTCAACCTAGATCTTCCTTGAGAAACACTAAAAGGCAAGGTTTTGGACTCATTGACTCGGAATTGACAACCAAAGGGTGGACATATATGACAATGGCCCTAACGTTTCTACCTTTGAATTGAATTATATATGGGCAAAATGCCTTTCTGCAAATGGACTCGATGAATTAAATCTGATTAGTATTTTTCTTCTTGAAAATGACACCCTTACAGACACACACCACATACACGGAAACCATTCATATGCAGGTCGTTTTGGTAGTTTGGTTGCATTTTGGTTTTATAGCTCATTCTTTCTATTGGAGTACTTAGTTCGAATAATGTTATTACTCTTTTTTCTTCTTTTAGTTTTTGCTAATATGATGTTTATGATAATGGGGTTTGATTTATTATTGATGTCTTTTTTGTATTTTTGAATTTTGGATTCTTTACTATTTTGTAATTTATAGTTTCTTTTTTTTCCCCTTAATGACAATGACCCAATACTCTAATTTCCCCTAAAACATCCTGCCTTGAATTTTATTTGATTTCTGTATTGACTCTTGAATTTTAGCTACTTTCCTTTTGCTTTCTTATTAGGTTTTCTTGAACTTATTTCTTTCTTGAATAACAATATGATGTTTATGATTATGCCGGTATCATTTGGATTCGTATGATATAGGAACTTAAGAAAATAATCAAAGATGTATTATTTTCATATGATAATGAATTTAATTCTTTGGAGTTCTCTATAGTTAATTTATTATTGTTGTAGTGTGGTTGCTAATTTTATTCTCATCCCACTTATTTGAATAAATGACTTTCTTGAGAAAATGACTATTGTAGTTAAAAAGATTATATAAAAATTGATTATTAGAATAGGGTATGGTTCTTTATACTTAATTATTTTTAAATAAATAAAAATAAAAAAGCCACGTATTTAAAACATTGAATAAATGGAGATTATTGCTAGTTGGTGTTGATTTTGACATTTTCAATTGACCATCATCCGTCTCACCCAAGTAAAAATCCTAGATCCACTACGGACGAGATATGGTGCAAAATATATATATATATATATATATAAATATCTGAAAAATCTAGTTCTAATTGGATTTATTGGTGAGTGAGAGAAGATGATTTGAGGCAGTTTACGAAAATAATAATAACGATGCACTGTTTAGCTTAAATAACATAATCTACAGCTTCCAGAAGCCTGTATATATAAATGACTTTGGCGACTTTCTTTAAATTTTAGTTATGAAATTAGAAAGACCAATATAAGGAGTACTGAATATGTCACAACACTGAAATAATTTAATAAAATTTTTATTTGCAAAGTTGTACCTCAATGCCATAATTGCTGTATTAAACAGGAGGTTAGGGTCGCGGTAGGTAAAGCCTGTAGGGGTATTTGTCCAAATCAAATAAGCTTTAGAAAAGATCAACGGCGACAGCAATTGATAGAGATAGAGAAGTTGTCAACTTGTCACAGAAAAAAATAAAGGGCAAGTGGACAACCCTCGCAACCAAGCGACCAGAAACTCAATGCTAAGGTCAAGACGCACTTCTGCTTTTTACCCCAATCATTGCCATTAATATTATTTTTGTGAAATTAACATCCTTGAAGTATTTTAAATTTCTACTTCTTTCCTAAACATTATTGAAAGAGTCTCGAAGATAAATTAATTTTCGAATATTTAAAAGAATGCTAAACATCTTTTTCCCCAAAAAGAAAAAAAAGAAAATAAAGATGGGTATGGTTCAAAATTTTGATTTACTCATTGGTCCCACCTATAAAGAGGGCTTATCAGTAAAAGACAGCATAAGGTCCTTTAGATTTCCATACAACCCAGAGCAGATAACATGAATTCAGACTAGGGTTGATTTTTATCATCAAAGTACCAATAGATCTTTTAAGTTCCTTTGTTTCATTGATCTAATGAATCAAGGTCTTGGTCCTCAAGTTTCTTGATACAAATATACTTGGGCAGGATTATATCCATGACTTCGTGCGTCAGTAATGTTAGATTTTAGACAGGACTTTTCTTGTAAGCAACCCAAAAAGATTAATTACTTATTCCTAGATAATCCAAGAGTGCATTGAAATAATTAAGATAAGGTAAAATCGTGATCGAACTATCTAGATAATCCAAGATGGCACAATTAATGTTGTATATGTCTGTTGAACATATTCATTTTGTCTCAGTCAGTCATTCAACTAGCTAGAAACGTTTGTAGTGTGCGTGGTCAGGAGAGTCCAAACACAATTTCAATGACTTGCTATTTTTTTTTTCTCTGAAAGATTCTCCCACATCACACATTCACCCATGTCATTCACTATCAATGATACAGTCAGGTATTGACCCATCATTATTTTTATAGGAGGTATCTCACCAATGACCTAGAAATGAGTCTGGATCCCTTGTTTCTAAGAAACAGAGCACTGCTGTTTCATCCAATCAAAATCAGTCAATTATGTAAAATTTCTTTCTTGATTTTTTTTTTCACTTCAATGAAGCAATTAAGATGGTGCATTAGCTGGTATGATATTTTACATAGTTGGCTGATTTTGATTGGACGAAATAATATCTCACTCTTTCAAAGAAACATGGGATCCAAACTCACTAGCAATGGCTTACTACTTTCACATTTTCACATACATTTTCTATGTAAGGCTGAAATTTGCTTTTGAAGAGTTTAATTTCCTGATACTCCAAAATAATGATTTCAACTCCTAAAATTCATTTTTTTGTGGGTAGGGTAGTTAAGAAAGACCTTTCAAAATCTTTTCTTTTGCTTCATAAAAAGCTTAATAATAAACGGCTGAAAGGTGAGGTTTGAAAAAAATTAAAGCCTTTTTTAACAAAGTCTGATTGAATTTTCTGTAATCTAACAGCAATGTCCATACCTATTATTGAAATGTTTCTGGTTTACTCAATTGGATTTGGACCCTTTTGCACTCCAGTTTTACCCAATAGACTGCATCACTTCTTCACACTACTAGTTTTATTACACAATTAGTAACATTAGATAAAACTCTTTTATTTTCATCAGTAATTAACAAGCCCCTAAAGCCCTTTTCCCATGATTGGTATGTAGGTCGACCCCATTCTAGCTGCCCTTTTTAGCAGAAATCAAAATTGTCGTTAACCTACCGTAACGACCCAGAAGACAAAAATTTACGTTGCAATCAGTCAATGGTCAAAAGAAAAAGAAAGCGTCCGACAATGATGCTTTGCAATCCGGACATATTTTCAGATCTTTCGGCTCGAGGATGACACGTGGCACTTAATCCTCGTCTCTATCTTGCTTTTTAGGAGAGAGACGAAGACTGCGACGACTCTTTTGAGAGGTATGGAAATCAATATACGGCCATGATTGATGGGATGTTCATGTACCTCCGAAGGTAACGACGAGAAGGACTGCCAGAAGATGACGGGCAGGAAGGTGAGAATCCTGACCGGTCGCAAGCCCATCTTCAACTCGACCCTGTGATTCTGGGTTTTGGTTAATCTTAAAATTTTGGGTTGGGTTTTTATCGGTTGACATGTCTAGTTTTGAATATGGATCCTGTCCCAGCTACTACACGAGAACCGGGCAATGCATGCCTGAGATCCAATCATGGGGCCCACATAGTTACAACATGGATGAATCTTATACCCTCTATGAACATCTTTTCAAATTTCAGTTTATAAAGAGCGAAAAAAAAAAAAAAAAAAAAAAAATCCTTGGTCCTAGGCATAAAATACAGTGTCTGTCTTCTGATCAATCATACGGTGAAATCATTTTTATTTTTTAACCAAAACTTGAAAGTAACTAAATATAAAGGGGATGAAATTCGTTTTAAATAGTCTGAATTATCTCTATATAAGTCCCTTTGATGGAATTACATGAATTTGTTATATGATTCCTGTGTAATTGTTGTATAGAGGATCTGGACTCTACATTCCTCTAATCAAGGACACTAATGATCAAATGCCTCTCAGGCAGGAGTTAGGGGTGGGGTGGGGTGGGGTGGGATCTGGACTCTACGCTTCACTAATCAAGGACACTAATGATCAAATGCCTCAGAGGCATGAGTTCGTGGGGGTGGGTGGGGGGGTGGGTAGGGGGAATCCAAGCCTTTACAGCGGTGCGTGACGTTGCTTCATGTGTAGGTGATGCCAATGGGTCACGCACTCACGCAGGCATGTCATGGCGATTAGATGTGAGACTATACTCCCAGCCCCAATCGTCTGGGTCATGGAGTCTCAGGCTCTATTACTGGCTGGACTGGACTAGGGTCAAATTAATTAGGCTGGGTCAAATTTCAGAAAGGGTCACGTTGGTTAAGCCTGGGCCATCTTCATAGGAGCACGTCAAATAGTACAAACGGGGAATTCTGCGTACTGACTCTCATTCAATGAGAGGTTGGCAATCATGAAAGTAGAGTGAAGTTTATTTGGCGGATAAGATGAGCCGGTAGAGTCATTGAGAGTGTTAAGTGGTTAATGGTGCATGTGGGCATGTTCATCTTCTTTGGCTGAGTCTTAGTAGTGGAGCATGTCAAGTCTGGGTAGTTGTAGAAAGGGTGGAACAACCTTATCAATTGCAGGTCTTTAGGCCTTAATTTTAGATAGTTTTTAATGATATTTTCTTTTCAATAATGAGTAGTGACTGTTTTTCTTTCAGTTAGTGTAATCCCTTGTTTTAAGCCACTCACGTTGAGGGCTCTCTTTAAATAGGCATGTAAGAGCAATGTAGAGGGCATGACAAAAAAATATAACTTGACTTTGGTTACTCTTACAAAATCCAGTATCCAAAATCCTTTTATTCTTATTCTTTTCTGTGCTTAGTGAATATATGATCCCCACTGTCCTTCTGATACCCATTCGTACCCATCAAAATTGGTAAAAGGAAAGAAGCAGAAGTGGGCGGCTTGGAAGGCTCGAATCCAGACTGAAGAATTCTGGAAGGAACCTGACAATTTGGTGTCAGAGCCAAGCATGGGGGACGAGCGCATGGTTAAGTTGGAAGAAGAGGTGGGTTCTCTGCAGAATGGTCAAGAAAGACTTTTCAGAGAGCTTCGAGAGCTGATGGTGAATATGAACGAACGTTTCGACCATCTCTTTGTGAATCGCCACAATGGGGGAGGAGGACCCGGACCCACAGGTGCTGGTCCCTCAAACAATTAGGGAAATTACATCCCTCGACTTGTCAAGCTCAATTTTCCGAGATTCGATGGAAGCGAGGACCCAATTGGATGGTTGCGTCGAGTCGAACAATTCTTTGATTTCCATAACACTCAAGAAGTAGATCGTGTACCCTTGGCATCCTTCCATTTGGAAGGTGAAGTGCAGATGTGGTATCAACTCTTTAAGGAAGACCAAACCGAAGTCCATTGGGAAGCATTTAAAGAAGGGTTGCTGGCCAGATATGGTATCAACCCAATTTGAATATTTCTTTGGCGACTTGACGAAGTTGAAGCAGCTCAGCACAATACATGATTATCATACGCAGTTTGAACACTTGTTAAGTAGGGCCGGGAAGCTTGCTCAAGTGCAGCAAGTAGGGTGCTTCGTCAGCGGGCTCAATGAAGGGATTCGAGCTGATGTACAAGCTTGTCGACCCACCTCACTAACCTCAGCAGTGGGATTAGCGAGGTTGTACGAAGAAAAACTTAAAACACAGCGTACATGGCAGCCACTGGAGGCAAGGAAAACACCAACCCAGATCAAGGTCCAACACGACCCACTACCTCAGCCTTCAAGAAGATGACACCTGCCGAATTACAAGACCGTAGAAACAGAGGACTCTGTTTTCATTGCGATGAGAGGTTTACACCCGGACATCACTGTAAGAAACTCTTCATCATTAAAGGGTGTTGGCCTGAGGATGAGTCCAGTAACAAGGAAGAAGGTGACAAAGTCACGGCAATACCAGTTGAAGCGGACAACTAGGAGGAGATCCCAGAAATCTCTCTCTATGCCATCAGTGGTGCTTCAACTCCACAGACAATGAGAGTGAAAGGGAGCATTGGGCAAACTCATCTCACTATTCTACTCGACTCAGGAAGGACACATAGCTTCATCAATACCAAGATCGCCAAAAGAGCCGGCCTCCAAGCGACAACAGAGTGATAGTTGCAAGTGATTGTGGCTTCGGGCGATAGGCTTGAAAGTTTAGGGCGCTGCAATGGGGTCTGTGTTATGTTGCAATTGGTTCCCATTACCACTAATTTTTTCCTTTTATCATTGGAAGGCTGTGATGCAGTCCACGCCCAATGGTTGAGGACACTTGGTCCAATCACTTGGGATTTTGCCAAACTCCAACTGTCATTTGGGCTGGGTGGCAAGGAGGTAAAATTGAGGGGTCTTTCCGCTCCTAACAACAAGTGGGTAGTTGAAACTCATATCACTCGTGAGGCTAAGAAGAAAGGAGCAGGGGTTCTTTTGCAAATTAAAGCCCAACCAATTGGAGCCCAACTCAGCACACATGCCATTCCTCCCAACATGCTGAAAATACTCAAGGGGTACAACGATATCTTGATGGAGCCAAAGGAACTTCCACCTTCACGCCAGCAAGATCATGGAATCATGCTACAGCAAGGGGTAGAACCGGTATGTGTACGGCTATACATGTATCCTCATTATCAAAAGTCTGAAATTGAAAAATTGGTGACAAAGATGTTAATAACAGGAATCATAAGGCCCAGTAGCAGCCCATTTTCCTCACCTATGTTACTAGTAAAGAAACGAGATGGATCTTGGCGGTTCTGCATAGATTATCGAGCATTAAACAAAATCACAGTAAAGGACAAATTTCCTATACCCGTGATTGATGGGTTGCTAGACGAGTTGCATGGAGCAGCCTACTTTACCAAGCTCGACTTGAGGTCGGGATACCACCAGATCAGGATGAAGCCCGATGATGTGCCGAAGACGACGTTCCGTACGCACCATGGCCACTACGAACTTTTGGTAATGTCGTTCGGACTCACAAATGCCCCCTGTACCTTTCAGTCATTAATGAATGCTATTTTCAGACAATATTTTCAAAAATATGTCTTGGTGTTTTTTGATGATATTTTGGTTTATAGTAAGACTTGGGTAGAGCATTTAGAGCATTTGAAGTCTGTATTTGGCATTTTAAGGTCCCACCAATTATTTATTAAACAAGAAAAATGCCAGCTTGGGCAGATGGAGGTTAAGTATTTGGGACATGTAATTAGTAGAGAAGGGGTGGCGGTGGATCTGGAAAAATTTCAGGCCATGTTGGAATGGCCACAACCCTCCACAATAAAGGCCTTGTGTGGGTTCTTGGGCCTTACTGGATATTACAGGAAATTCATTCAAAACTATGGAAAAATTGCAAGTCCCCTAAACAATATGCTAAAAAAAGAGTCATTTTGTTGGATACCTGCAGCTGAAGAAGCCTTTAAAAAATTAAAAAAAACCATGACTGAAGCACCAGTGCTAGCATTACCCGACTTCATACAAACATTCATAGTGGAATGTGATGCATCTAGGTCAGGAATAGGAGGCGTGTTGATGTAAGAACGCAGGCCGATCACGTTTTTCAGCCAAGCATTACAAGGTAAAAATTTGTTTTTATCCATTTATGAGAAGGAAATGCTTGCATTGGTGTTGGCAGTACAGAAATGGAGGCCGTACTTGTTAGGCCGGCAGTTTACAGTTCGCAGGGATCATCAAAGTTTGAAATACCTGTGGGAGCAACGCATAGCAACCATAGCCCAACAAAAATGGTTGGTGAAGCTTATGGGTTATGATTTTGTCATCAAGTATAAGAAGGGGAATGAAAATTCAGCCGCTGACGCTTTGTCAAGAAGGTTTGAGGAAGCCAGCATCATAGCTATATCGCATCCTTTCCCTCATTGGCTAGACCCAATTAGAGAAGAGGTACAACAAAATCCACAATTGCAGCGGTTGGTTAGACTGTACCAGGAAGGAGAAACTGTGGGGCATTGGAACTATACAGATGGAATCCTTTATTTTAATAAAAAAATCTACATGGACAAGGGTTCTTCATTGGTTCCCATTATCATAAAGGAAATGTACTCATCCACTCATGAAGGGGTCAACAAGACTCTACAGAGAATAAAGGCTGCATTTTATTGGCAGAAAATGAGGGAGCAAGTCAGGGGGTTCATTCGACAATGCGACACCTGTCAAAGGCATAAAATTGAAAATATTCACCCATCCGGGCTCTTGCAACCCCTACCTATACCCAATCAAATTTGGGCCGACATCTCCATGGACTTCGTCGATTGGCTGCCCGCATCCAAAGGTAAAACAACTATTTATGTAGTTGTAGATCGATTGTCGAAATATGCTCATTTTATTCCAATAAGCCACCCTTATACAACAGTATCGGTAGCTCATGTATTTTTGACAATGTATTTAAGCTCCATGGAATGCCTCAATCCATAGTGTCCGACCGTGACCCTACTTTTACCAGTCTTTTTTGGAAAGAATTGTTTCAATTGCAAGGGACAGATTTCAAAATCAGTTCAGCCTACCATCCACAGTCGGATGGACAAACGGAGGTGGTCAACCGTTCCCTCGAGATGTACCTCTGTTGCTTCACTAGCTCAAGACCGAAGGAATGGGTGAAGTGGGTACCATGGGTCGAAAACTGTTACAACACCAGTACCCACTCGTCCACAAGGAAGACTCCCTTTGAGATTGTCTATGGGAGAGCTCCTCCCACTCTATTATCGTATGTTCCATGAACGTCACGAGTGGAATCCGTGGACGTGGAATTGCAAGCTCGTGACTCGTTGAATAAGGAGCTTAAGGAACACATTCAGCAAGCTTAAGAAAGGATGAGAAAATACTACAATGCAAAACACACAGAACGAGAATTTCAAGTGGGTGAATGGGTGTTTTTGAGGCTCCAACCCTACCGGCAAGCTTCTTTGTCACTAAGGAGAAATATTAAACTATCGCCTAGATTCTATGGGCCTTATCAGATTGTGAAGAGGATTGGGACGGTAGCCTATGAATCAGATTTACCACCAGGAACAAAGATTCATCCAGTCTTTCATGTTTCATTACTTAAGCGACAGGTGGGCCACAAATCCAAGTTCAAACCGCTCTGCCAACTGTACGAGAAGAAGATGGAATGGTAGTTCCATTACCCCAAACAGTTCTTGAACGAAGAATTAAGAAGAAAAAGACGGAATTACTCATCCATTGGCAAGGACTCACCCCTGCGGAGGCGACATGGGAAGTGGAAGAAGACATAAATAACCGGTACCCAGACCTTGCTCTTGAGGTCAATAGCAATTTGAGAGGAGGGTAGTTGTTCGTGCTTAATGTTGCACGTGGGCATGTTCATCTTCTTTGACTGAGTCTGAGTAGTGGAGCATGCCAAGTCTGGGTAGTTGCAGAAAGGGTGGAACAATCTTATCAATTGCAGATCTTTAGGCCTTAATTTTAGATAGTTGTTACTGATATTTCCTTTTCAATATGAGTAGTGATCGTTTCCCTTTCAGTTAGTGTATTCCCTTGTTTTAAGCCATTCACGTTGAGGGCTCTCTTTAAATAGACATGTAAGAGCAAAGTAGAGGGCATGAAAAGAAATATAACTTGAGTCTGGTTACTCTTACAAAATTCAATATCCAAAATCCTTTTATTCTTATTCTTTTCTGTGCTTAGTGAATATATGATCCCCACTGTCCTTCTGATATCCATCCATACCTGTCAAAATTGGTAAAGGAAAGAAGCAGAAGTGGGCGGCTTGGAAGGCTCGAATCCAAACTGAAGAATTCTAGAAGGAACCTGACAGAGAGCCGTCTTGAAATTAAGGATGAGAGGTTGCTCATTTCTTCAAAAATCTTTTACAAAGATTAGGATGTTGTTGGGCCTAAGTTTGACAGTGTGTCCTTCTCCACGATCCCAATGGATGTTCAAAATTGGTGGGAAAGTAAGTTAAAAAATGAGGAGGTTCCTAGAGGCTTGGAGGAAAGTGGTGAGGATAAGGCCCCTGATCTAAATGGTTTCAATTTCTCTTTCATTATAATAGGTTGAGAGTTTTTTAAAAGAGGATTTGCTTTCTGAGTTTCATATGAGAGGCAAAATCAATAGAGAGATGAATGCAACTTTCTTAACCCTTATATCTAAAGTGCACAATTCGGTGGTGTGTGGGGCATTTTCATAATACTGAGATTATACTAGTTTCGGTGAGAGTACCAGCTAAGTATATCCTGATCTCGGTCAGATACATCTCGGCAATAGTGCCAATGAAGATATTCTCACAGTAACAAGATCATCCTAGCTTCGTTAAAGGTACCAGCTGGATATGATCCGGTCTCGGTGATACTGTTCCAGTTCAGCAATAGTACCAGCTCGGCATAACGCATCTCGACAGTGGAACCAGATGACGCCCATCTTACAGTAGTGCTTGGCCTGATGCCATCCTCAGTTCGGTTAACCGAGACGAGCACCAACTCTCAGCCAGTGACAACTATCCCACATTACAGAACGTGTCAGGAGATAAGGACATGCGTCGGATAAGGATAAGCAGTTATTATTACCCGGTGGTTACGTCCCTTCCAAGATATCAGGGTAAGGTCCGATGGGATTCAACTACTTACAGATCAAGGTATGGTCCGATGGGACAGTACCTCCACCTACCTCCACTAAGAAAATGCCTGATGGGACTTCCGCTTATATATATACAAAAGGCAAGCCCAAGACTGGTACGCTCATATACACACAGAGTCTCCCTTCTTCTTCCTCACTCACCCTTTATTCAGTGATTGCACTAACTTAGGTGTTGAAGTACCTTTGGCTGATAGCAGCCAGGGCCTCTAACCTCTTGTTTCTCTTTCCCTTTTAGGTTTCAGGCATCCAATCTTTCCCAACAAGCTTAACAAGAAGTTTACACCATCTAATCAAGTCCGTATTAATTTAGGCACTTATAATTGGTGCTGTCTGTGGGGAGTGATTGAATCGAAATCTTAAGCATCATACATCCGAAAACCAGAAACGGTGAAGGATCATCAAAGGCCTTACGCAACCGCCAGTGTTGGTAACACAACCACCACCAGTGTTGTCGCAGTTACCACCGATATTGCCGCCACCCCCTCGCCAGGGAAAATCCGGGGGAAAGTCTGTTGCTGCGAGTGTGGAAGGACCTGTGCCTCAATTAGGATTTTCGTCGAAGGGGTTGACAGCATTTCCCCGACAAGATAACCCTCAGAAGGCACCTCCCAAGTAGATTCTTCTCCCACCAGAGGCTCCCTAGCGAAATAAATGTCCAACGCCAGCCAAATCTCGTCAGTCCCATCTTCAAATTGACGATGATGATGATGACGACCCTCTCCTCGTGGATATCAGGGCCCAAAACCTTATTATCCAAGAGCAGGATGAGACGATTCGTCAGCTCTAGCAGCAGCTCCAGGAAAGAGCAAAGACCTCGGTTCCACCCCCTCGACGCAACCGAGCTCCTTCAGCTGAACGGGATTTGAGGCAAATCCTAAATACCAAGAGGCGCGACCGAGCCTACGATGAAGGCTCGAGTAGCAGCCATTTGGATGACGACTCGAAGAGGTCGAGACAGAGACCGGAGGTCAACAACGACTTGAGGGAATAGCTTGGCCGACAAGTCAGGAAAACAATCCAGCAAAACATGGAGGTGGTTCGCTTCACCCGAAACCTACTAAACACCTTCGACACTGAAGATCTCAGCACATCTCCTTTCTCTTAGGAGATAAGGGACTTCCCTCTCCCTGAAAAATTCAGCGTCCTGAGGTTTGTCCTTTACGACGGGACCTCGGACCCTGCGGCACATATCCGGCATTTTACACAGAGGATGTCGGTATGGGGCGATTTCAGTCACCTGAACTGCAGAGTCTTCTCTTCCAGTTTAGGAGACCTCCCCCTAAAATGGTTCTGCGCGCTGTCAGAGGGATCAATTTGAGCTGGCGGCAGCTCCGAAATTCCTTCGTAAAAAGTTCTAAGCCCACAGGATCATCCCAAAAACAGACGATGACCTGATGACTATCAGAATGAGGCAGACCGAAGGCATCACGCAGTTCGCCAAAATATTTTGGACTGTTTACAGTCAAGTTAAAGACGCCATGAATACAATGGCAATCAAATCCTTCAAACAGGCTCTGTTACCAAGCAATGAGCTTCGAAGGGATTTAGTTCAGTTCCCTATGGTCATGGTGAAAGCATTAATGGCCCGAGTGAACCAATTCATTGAACAAGAAGAAGACGAGGCCCGAGCTCGGGAAAGTTTCGGCCTCTAGCAAGAAGATAGAGCCTCCAAGAGAGACAAGAAATTGTCTCGAAGGGAGGAGGCGTACAGAAACGAGGCATCACCGAGCTCTGCAGTGAACTCAGTCTCCACCTGAGGGTTCGGAAATAAGTACAACCCAGCTGCGGCCTCCTCTAAGGCTGAGGACACGGTCTTCATGGAGCCAATCCATAAGCTCCTCGGCAAGATCAAGTCTCAGCAATTCTTCAAATGGCCGCAACCAATGAAGGGTGACCATCAACCCGAGATCAAAATAAGTTTTGTGCTTATCACAAGCAAAATGGGCACAGAACTGAGAATTGCAAAACCTTCAAATCCCACATCGAGAAGCTCGTCATGGATGGACACTTGATGGAGTAAATTAAAGAAGAAGGCAGTCTGGCTCGTCAACGTCGAGATGAAGATCAGGATAGTGATGAGCCGAAGGTCACCATTTCATGAAGCTGAGAAGTCCGAGCCCCTAAACTTCTTGTTACAGAATAAGGAAGTGAGCTCGGTACCCGTCAAGGAAGTCAAGGAAAATTTTCCAGACTTGCACTCCAGTGGTCGTTACAGAACATCCACTCAACCCCTTTTACAGAAAGACATGTTTTTCTGAAAAAACAGAAATAAAGACCAAAGTCTTGGCAGATTTCATGGTGAAGCTTGTTTCCCTTAGTTCGGCACCGAGACAACTCGAAACCGAACTAGGGGGCAATGAGCATGACTGTGGAGTTACCGAAACCAAAGAAGAACGACCTCGGAAGCAGTTCCTTGGTTTGTCGTGGTGAAGTCACCGAAACCAAAGGAGAATGACCTCGGAAGCAGTTCCTTGGTCTATCACCAAAGGCCTTCGTCGGCAGATCCTTAAAAGGGCAGGTACCGACATAGTCTTCCAATCTCCAGAAGGGACTTCTAATTGGTGACGAGCTAATTAAACGAAGACTACTGAACACGGACGAAAGGATAGCGGCCTAACTAGCTCAAGCAAAGTAGATCGGTCTTGATGGCAAGCCGGTTCATAAAATCTGGCTGAAATCAGCTCGGTTTTGGTAACCTGGCACCGAACTAGAACAACCCATTCAAGGTGGTCTCAGTTGCCAGACAATCAACATACATACTTGGGGACATGGATGGTAAAGAGTTACCACGGCCATGGAATGCGACGCACCCCAATCTTTCAATTCTCGCCAAGTTGCAGAACTCGACAACAACTTACCTAACTGCTACGGAGCATTAGGGGAATGAGGAAAGACCTTAAACAGTTAAGGCACACCAAGTTATGGAACTCGGTGGTCATCTCGGTGGAGTAGTGAGTTCGGTTATGGAAGCAACTATGTGAAACACCAAGTTACAGAACTCGGTGGCCACCTCGGTATTGTGAGTTTGGTTATGGAACCAACTATACAAAACACTAAGTCTAGGACTCGGTGGCCACCCTAGTGAAATAAGTTCCGGTTATTGAACCGAACTCAATTACTTGAGCAAATGTATAGAACTCTGTTATGGAACTGGGACCAAGCACATGTAATTCCTAAAGAAATGTTTGATTGCAAGCATAGAAAAAAGAAAATGCAATTGTATTCATTGAATCAAGAAAATACAATGTTCATTCATCGTTACATCAAAACTATCAAAGAAAAGACAGAGAAGATCTTCAAGCAGCCAGGTCAGTGATAGCGTTAGCCTCGGTTCGGATGTCTTCAGTCGTGGCAACCTCAGGAGGAATCTCGGTCTCGGTGGACGGAGCGGGGGCAGCAGAGCTTGACTCAGGATCCGAGCCTGGGAACTTAGGTAGATTCTTACGGACAGGAAGGTCCTCGGGATCCCCTGTTTCTCTTAGAACGGTCTGACACCCGAGCTCCCACACTTTTCGACTTATATTGAAGACCTGAGCCTCATAAAGTGAAGTCGCCTCCGCCACCCCTTCATCGTAAGCATCTTCAGTATCAGCGCGGAGCATGACTTCATACTCGGCCTTCTACTTATCCAGGGTAGCCTCAAGCTCGGCCGCACTATTCTTCTGAACCTCGGCCTCTGCCTTCAATCTCTCGATCTCAGCCATTGCCGTATCAAGCTTGGCAATGAGGCCGGCATTCCTATCAACTTCTTCCTGTAGCTTCTAGTTGCTGACACCCAGGGTTGTTTCAAGCTCTTTCTTCTCCGCTTCCAACATCGGAACCTTGGAGCTTTCTTGATGGGTCTTCTCCAAGACAACCTGACACCTCTGCACTATAGAGGGCCGCCTGCATTGATGCCACCATCAACGCCACATTGGCAACCCCCTTATGCCTTGCCATATCTCGTGGCAAAATGCAAGCATTATCAAGCGCGACAATGATAAGAGGATTATAGGACATGCTGTCATCCATCGTCAATGGCCTCCCGGGCTCAATCTGAAGGCTCAGTCTCCAGAAAGCCGACCCAGTAGATTGGGATGCCGCGTCGGCGACGGAACCCTCAGTCCTGGCCCTCTTCTCTCTCCGGATTTCCTCGCGAACGGTCTCGGCAGGCGTTGGTGAACATTGTCAAACTCTTGAACTTGGAGAAGCAGCGGAAGCGGGAGGAGAAGCAGCGGAAGCAGCGGAGAACTTGGAAGCAGAGATATGATCGGGGGCAGTACCAGGGGGCGCGGGGGCATGACGAGCTTGGCCTCCAAATAAGAGAGACTCCAAATCCTTCACGACTGGGCGACGACTTTGCATGCTTTCTCCCTCTTCCGAGCAAGGGGAAGAGCTGGGTTCAGCGAGCTCGGCGACCTCCGGGTCGGATTCCTTAGAAGGTGGCTTCGTCACTAGAGGTGACTCAATGCTCAATATCGGTCAGAGCTAGAACTGGTTCTTCCCTTTCCACTTCGGCAGCAACTTTGAGTTCTCCCCTTGCCTGAGGTAGATCAGTCCTCCTCTTGATGGAGTGATACCTCGGCTTGTAATTCAGCAGTGCAAAAGCAGTTCGGCAACGGTGACCTCGGTAGCTATATACTGCCCGGAGCCACTCGTCATTCCTCGTCCAGCCGACTTGGTTGGCTTCTTGCTTTCTTTAGCCAACCTCTGCATGACAAACAAAGAAAGATCAAATACCTATGCAGATAAGATAAGGAAAACGCAGAGAAACATAGGAGCTCAGTGATTACTTGGAGGGTTCTCGAGGTTATGGGGAACCTTGTCGATCCTCGCCACTTCGGGCACAGTTCTTTCATACTCCCAATGGCGCAAGACGAACAAGCGATCATCCCCTGCATACTTGTTCGAATCCTCCAGATTGTTGACGAAACTCTGACGTTTTGTCTTGACTCAGAGATAGTAGAAGCCATCACAGTTGGACTTACTAAGGTCATAGATATCCTCGATGTCATGGACACCGAGGTTGATACCGAGGGTCTTGTTCAGCTCGGCCATACCCATAATTATCTTGTAGCTATTCGGCATCAATTGGCATGGGGTGAGATGCCATTTCTTAAGGCAAGATATCAAGAGGTGATGAAGGGGCAATTGGACCCCACCTTCGATTATGGTCACTAGATAAAATGACATCTAGCCATTGGTGAAGGAATAACTGTCGAAGGGGTTTTCCGGGTTGTTCAGCCTAATGAGGACATCATCAGGGATCCCATACTTGGCCCTGAATTTGGCCGTGGCCTCTGGAGTTTCCAGCCAATGCTTATAGATGCCCATTCCCAAAGTTTACAAAAACTGGAAGAACGAAGGAGGAGGTTCAAAAAAGAAAAAGGGGGCAAGAAACCCTAACCCTAAGGAAAACCCGAGAACAGAAATGAACAGGGAAGAAGATAAGACTTACGGAAGTTGGACTTGAAGGACACTGGGCTTGGATTCAGAGGAACTCGACTTCAGCAATACCTCTCTCTTCTGCAAACTCTCTCGCCTCTCTGAAACCCAAGCTGCTCTCTGACGAAGACGAAAATGGGAGATGAGAAGGAGAAACCTCTATTTATAATGAAAAAGAGGCGGCTCTTTTGAATTTTGAGGACGCACGTGCGGAACGTCGCCTCAAGTACTACGCACGTCTCTTCAAGCCAATTGGATAGCCAACCAGGCGAAGACATGTAGTGCCATCGATACGTCTTCTGCATCGATCAAGGCACCCTATTAATTATCTCGGGCAGGCGAAGCGGCGAAGTGATATAATGATAGAGATTGTATGTCACTGACTGAGACAGTGCAAGCTTTAGATACCGAGATCATTCCGGCTTCGGTAAAGGTACCAGCTCGGCATGCATTGATTTCGGAGAGATTGCTCTAGCTTCGGTAGGGGTACCGGCTAGGCGCAGCGCTTCTCGGCAATAATGTCACTCTCATCATAATACTTAGCTTCCGACCTCAAAAGTTAGAGAACTCTAAGAAGTTAGAAGTTAGGGGGCAATTGTGTGGGGCATTTTCATAATACCGAGATTATACTAGTTTCGGTAAGAGTACCAGCTCAGTATATCCCGATCTTGGTCAGATACATCTCGGCAATAGTGCTAGTGAAGATATTCTCACAGTACCGAGATCATCCTAACTTTGGTAAAAGTACCACCTCGGAATGATCCAGTCTTGGTGATAATGCTCCAGTTCGGTAACAGTACCAGCTCGGCAGAGTGCATCTCGACAACGGTACTAGATGGAGCCCATCTTACAGTTGTGTTTGACCTCGGTGTCATCCTCAGTTTGGTTAACTGAGACGAGCACCGACTCTCAACCATTGACAGCTGTTCCACGTTACAGAATGTGTCAGGAGATAAGGACATGCGTCGGATAAGGATAAGCAGTTATTATTACCCGGTGGTTGCGTCCCTTCCAAGATATCAGGGTATGGTCCGATGGGATTCAACCACTAACAGATCAATGTATGGTCCGATGGGACAGTACCTTTACCTACCTCCACTAAGGAAAGGCCTGATGGGACTTCCGCTTATATATATGCAAAAGGCAAGCCCAAGACTGGTACGCTCATATACACACAGACTCTCCCTTCCTCTTCCTCACTCACCCTTTATTCAGTGACTACACTAACTTAGGTGTCGGAGTGCCTTTGGCTGATAGCAGCTAGGGGCTCTGACCTCTTATTTCTCCTTCCCTTTCAGGTTCCAGGCATCCAATCCTTCCCAACAAGCTTAGCAAGAAGTTTACACCATTTAATCAAGTCCGTATTAATTTAGGCACTTACAGGTGGAATTGCATAATTACAAACCTATTAGTTTCGTGGGGTACTTGTATAAATCCTTGCCTAAAATTCTAGCAGACTATTTGGAGCATATTTTTTCCTCTCATTATCAGTCCTTTCCAAGGGATCAATTATATGATACTAAGGTGCCATCACCACTTATCCATTTGCTGTTGGGAGATACTCTGTGAATTTCATTGACCAAGAAAAAGGGTGTTCTTTTTAGCGTGCCTACGTATTAGAATGATACGAGTTTCCTTTAACAATCTATATTTTTTACGCAAGATCGTAAATATCACTATGAAAAATCTCATGATAAATGGAATACGTTGCAATCATACAGAAAGTATGACAATTTTAAGAATATATCACAATAATTGAGCTGTGCTGTGTTGGACAAGGTAAAAAGAGAACCTACTAGGTGGAACCCAGTTAAATGCACGCAAATCTCGGGGGTTAGTGGATTGGAACTTGGAAGGACTTCCATGAACAAGAATGGCTTCTTTTCCTACGGTTTTCACACGATTAAGATGGTTAAGCTTGCATTCGATCAGTGGGATACCCATAAGAACAGAGGTAGGTTGGGAGTCCCTTTCTCACCCAACTGCCCAAAGTTCAATCCTTGGGTCCTCTTTCCTGCTTGTGCTGGGTTCACTCAAAATTTTTGAGTAGGAGTTTGTAGGGCCCATCAACTTAGAGAGATGATCTAGCTATGTCAATGGACATCATGATGTATCTGCAGGCTGATCCAAGATTATAAAATTAACCTTGATTCTATCATGGACTTGAATCCTGATAGCATTCAATTAATTTGATTGTCTAAAATGACCATATCTAAAAGCCCTTCAGTTTTGGTAACATAACCAAGGGGGTTGGGACCCAAGAAAGAGCCCACACACACATAAGAAGACAGCCTGCACAAGCGAGAAGAAGGTTCACACAATTGAGAAAGAAGCCGACATAAGTGGGAAAATGTGTCATACCCATGGATCGAACCCTGGACAGCCAGGTAAGAACTGCCACCACTTATCCGTGAGTTACCTTGCATCTAGCAAGTCATTTGCTTCAGAGATTCTGAAGCATGTATTTAGCATTACATATTTCCAATTTTAGATCTATAAAGGTGAGATTGAGTACAAAATACCTCGCTAGTCCCACCAACTCACATACTAGTTATGTTATAGCCACATAAGGCAGAAGAAAATTGGTCTGTTAGATATTTTTATATGTTGCCTGCTCCTTTGCATGGACTTAGATCAGCATAATATATAAATAACCTATTTCTAAATGCTCTCTTGCAAATGGAGTACATCATAGTGGAATAAGGGGTGGCCCTATATCAACACAATCAAATTAGCCCTTAGTTTTAAGGGCAAACGTTTAATGGTTTTATGTAGCGCAGATTTCTTAATTAAGTTTAAAGATATATAGTGGTTAGATTAATATCAAAGTTGAAAAAACGATATTTAACATAAGGTTGATCTCTAGATAAAATGGTCCCTCTGGGCTTGGTAATCGAATAAATCCACAATATTAAAATTTCAGGGATCTTTAATTGATAATATATGTACTGCATAAGCCATAGCGTGCAAATTCTACTATCAAAAGATTGCTTCATATTAGATGTCGGATGTAGGACATGCTTCAACTGCTCTTGTTGCATGTGTAATGCATAGACTACAATTATGTTGCTGTCGCAGATTGTGCTGCTACAGTAGACTTTGTTGTAGAGTTCAAGCTTGTACTTCAGTGAAATCTTGCCTCTACAACAATTGCTGAATACTTGGTTGCTGTATTGCTCTCCTCGGATGTCTAGTCTGGATTTCTTCTACATTGACAATAAACCATGTGACTTCTAAGTTCTGACATTGAAATGAACATTGCCTCATCTGTTATATCAATAGAGATGTTGCACCAGAAGCACCTTGCCCTTGGTGTTACTGCTACCACCTTTTGTTGGATTTGATGAGGATTCTAGGCCCTTATTGGGAGTTTCACTGGATTATAGATGAACTATCCATTATCAAGGGACTAAGAGATGCTCAAGGGACTAAGAGGAGAGCACAATCTCTTTAGCTAGACCCTTCCAAATCAAATCTTGTACTTGACCATGCAGAATGTCATTATCCTTTAAGCTCATACAATAATGTTCAAGATTATGGAAACTAGCACCTGAGATGAGATCAATATGTGTTGAATGTCCCTCATAAGATGTAATCCTTCAAGATCACCCGGTATTATCTCCATAGATTCTTTCATCGAAGGTATTCATTCATTTGTTACTCTTTGTAGACCTTACATCTTCACCAATTTCTTTTGATTCTTTCATGATTGTTGCAAACATTTATGAAGAACTTTCCCTCCACTTTAGAAGTTAATGGTTGGTTCTCCGTTTCATTATGCAGAGTGATTTTCTGCCATCTTTTACAAAAATGTAGACATTTCCTTACATTTATACATATATGTAGCATCTCTGTTATTTTGCCATGGTCATCCCTTCTGAACAACATATGATAGGTATCCATGTTAACCATATTGAAGACAACCTCATCCTTGTAATATTTTTTCAATTGAAAAAATGTTTTTGACACTGCCTACTTAACTCTGCTGTTTTTGCTGATCTAACAAATTTTGTAAGGTTTAGGATACTTCTCCATCTTCATCTACTCTATGTAGACTGTTGTAGGCTTTCTCCATATCTATGAAGATCGTATGAAGAATTTTCTTCTTCTCCCGGTATCTTTTCATTAATTCCCTAAGTGAGAATACAACCTCCATAGTTAATCTCCCTCGCATAAAACCAAATTGGATTTTAGATATATTGGTCCCTTGTCTAAGTCTTTGCTCCATTACTCTCTTCCGTAATTTCACAGTGTGACTCAGATTTAATCCCATAATAATTGGTGCAACTTTTTATATCTCCTTTTTTCATCACTATTTGTCCATTCATTTGGCATTTTCTTTGTGCGCAATATTTTATTGAAAAGACGAATTAAACAAACCCATCTAATTTCTCCTATGCATTTTCAAGCCTTTATAGGAATGTCATCTAGTCCCATGGCCTTTCCTATCTAATTCTCGCTAATGCTTTCTCCACTTCGCTGCCTTATTTCTACGGTGAAAGGTATATCTTGCTAAAGAAGCATCCTCTCTCAATCTTAAACCTCCTATAAAACCATTATTAAAATATTCACTCCAATTTTTTTTTAATATTATTTTTCTTCACTAAAACCTTTTGGCCCTCGATCTCGCTCTTCATACATCTGACTTGATCTCAGTCTCTACGTTTTCTTTTGCTAATTATTGCAAGCTTGAATATCTTTCCTTATCTTGTTCCAAACTTATTATATAGATCATATGCTTTGACCCAAGTGTTAGCACACGAGTGAGGTCGCACCCGTGTGATTTGAGAAACCCCTTAGATGAGTTCTTTAAAGATTTGATTTTATCATTGAACCTCTTCACTTGGCATATACCACACCACCCAAAAGAAAATCCTGAATGCACCGTTGGCTTTGACCTTTGCATAATACTACAAGAAATCTAGGCTGTTGTGACGAAATTTGATGACGAAATTTTGTTTTTATCTTAAAAGAACACCCAAAGAGGATGAAATATAAATTTTGTCATTTGTTTTAATTTTTTTCAAAAGTATAGGAGACGAAAACAAAATTTCATCTGGCAAAATAAGGCGCCAACTTCATTTGCGTTGGCGCCAATTATTTTAGCTCATTGGAGACGAACATTTTTGTCACAATTTTTTTTTTTTTTTTTTTTTTTTTGCGACGAACGTAATTCGTCACCAATAAGGATAAGTTATGGAAGACGAACATATTTCGTCACCAAAATAAGGCGCCAATTTGCGTTGGCGCGAATTATTTTAGCTCATTGGAGACGAACATTTTTGTCACAAAATATAATTTGTTTTTGCGACGAATGTAATTTGTCACTAATAAGGATAAGTTATGGAAGACAAAAATATTTTGTCACCAAAATAAGGCGCCAATTTCATTTGCGGTGGCGCAAATTATTTTAGCTCATTGGAGACAAACATTTTTGTCACAAAATATAATTTATTTTTGCGACGAATGTAATTCGTCACCGAGAAGGATAAGTTATGGAAGACGAAAATATGTCGTCACCAATAAACACTCCATCATGCTGTTTCATCTTTCTGTTAAATGGGCGACAAAAATATTTTTGTCTCAGAAGAATAAGTTGTCAGTGGGGTGAATTATTTTAGCTCATTGGAGACGAACATTTTTGTCACAAAATATAATTTGTTTTTGCGGCGAATGTAATTCGTCACTAATAAGGATAAGTTATGGAAGACGAAAATATTTCGTCACCAATAAACACTCCATCATGCCGTTCATCTTCCTGTTAAATGGGCGACAAATATATTTGTCTCGGAAGAATAAGTTGTATGGCGAATTATTTGAGCTCATTGGAGACAAACATTTTTGTTACAAAATATAATTTGTTTTTGCGACGAACGTAATTCGTCATTAATAAAGATAAGTTATGGAAGACGAAAATATTTCGTCACCAATAAACATTCCATCATGCCGTTCATCTTCCTGTTAAATGGGCGACAAATATATTTTTGTCTCGGAAGAATAAGTTGTGGGGCGAATTATTTGAGCTCATTGGAGACGAACATTTTTGTCACAAATATAATTTGTGTTGGCGACGAACGTAATTCTTCACCAATAAGGATAAGTTTTGGAAGACGAAAATATTTCGTCACCAATAAACACTCTATCATGCCATTTCATCTTCTTGTTAAATGGGCGACAAATATATTTTTGTCTCGGAAGAATAAGTTGTGGGGTGAATTATTTTAGCTCATTGGAGACGAACATTTTTATCACAAAATATAATTTGTTTTTGCGATGAACGTAATTCGTCACCAATAAGGATAAGTTATGGAAGACGAAAATATTTCGTCACCAATAAACACTCCATCATGCCATTTCATCTTCCTATTAAATGGGCGTTGTCTCGGAAGAATAAGTTGTGGGAGATGAAAATATTTCGTCACTAATAAAATCTACTTGCGTAATGCTTATTGTGATTGATTGCGTGACGAATATATTTTTCGTCTCATAAGATTAAGTTGTAGAAGACAAAAATATTTCATCACCAATAATAACTATTCTTGTATTTAAGGAGACAAAAATATTTTATCACTAATTATTTCTCTTTATTAAAATGTCGTGGTTTTGTATTTCGGAGCACTGAAACCGTGCCCCCAAGAGACACACTTTAACCCTTATCACTCATTTTCCCGTACACGGACACTGAAGTAATGACCCAAGAAGCCAATCTCTACAGAACCTCATTTCTCTCTCGCACTTAAGCCTATTCCTCTCTCACAAGTATTGAAGTCGTGACCCAAGAAGACACTGTCTACAAACCCTCATTTCTCTCTCGCACTTGAGCCTATTCCTCTCTCACAAGTATTGAAGTCGTGACTCAAGAAGACACTCTGTCAACTATTTCTTCTATTTCGCACTAAAGCCCCTCTCTTCTGTCTCACACTTAAGCCCTTCGTGCATGCCAGCATTGAAGTTGTTATCCAAGAAGTACTACAACAAGTTGCACCTTTAGCGACGTTTTTACAAATTCATCGGTAAAGATAATTCTTTACCGACGTACATAATTTCGTCGGTAAAAATTAGACTTTTACTGACGTTTTTGAAAGAAAATAATATTTTCCTCAAATTTTTCTTGAGTTACCAAACGCACAAGATTTTCTTCTTTAAAAAATGAAAGATTATATTTTATAAAATATTATTTTCTTGTGTTTTCTTGTGCATGCAAACATGCCCTTAACTTTGATTTCTAAAAAAAAAAAAAAAAAAAAACGCATTATAAATCACCCTTCCTCCTCTGTCACTCTTGCACGCCCACCAGTTGGCCGACACAAGACAATCCGGCAGTTCCTGCATACCACAACAGTCTGCGAGTGGCTAAAAACAGTAGTTCTAGAGCAACAAGAAATAGAATCAGAGAAAAAAAAAAAAAAAAACGTATAATCAATCAACAAAACTAACATAACTACAAAATTCTTCTAGAGAAAGTCCAAAATTTAAAGAAATAAATTCTAAAAATAAATTGTTGAGTGTGATTACAAGTTAAAGCATCCAAAGCATTTGACATCCTACAATTAAAATAATAAGAAAAAATATCAGTTATTATGCTTGGATGCTGATTGGGAATACAAAACGCCCACGAAACATGCTATGAGGACATATTAGCATCAACTCAGCTGTATTTTCTACCAACATATACATTAGTTCAATGCTCAAATCTTATGGGTCATACCACAAATGAAGCATAGTAAAGAATGCACATTGGACACGGACCAGATGCTCCACATCATGCAGCTGGTGCTCATCAACTGATTAGAATAGGAATTGCAATAGCTCACACTTATTCTGCACTATATCCCCAACGAGAGCACAGTACAAAAATATCATTAATCAGGCAATACCATTATCAAATTGTAGATAATCAACTGGTTGGAATGAAAAGTGTTAATTGCAAATTTACAGAGGGCTGTTTGAATCGGGATTGAATCATAGGATCTCTAAGCCATGCCTTTTTATCAAAGCGAATAATGGCAAAATGTTAAGGACCCATTTTTCTATCTCGTAATAAATTCCAAGTATTTCTAAGCAATGCCTTTCTATCAAAGGTGCTAAAAGAAGAATTAGGGACCTGTTCGTGGAATTGAATTCTTAGGAATTCTAAGACTTTGCTTTTCTATAATTGGTTAAAATATGAAGAATCAAAGGTGAATGTCTAAAAAAATAACCATCAAATAACATCCCCTTGAAGGAAATGAATCAAGGGAAGATGAGAAATGAATACCCCAACCATCACCCTAGTAATTCAAATCTTAGAAAAGTCGAGCTCCCATCAACATCTCCTCCTTATGTCCTTCACCCTCACCTCTTCAATATCCTCTAGTGGAGTACATTTGACCTAAAAGTCCTATGTATTCAATTCTTGTTTATTCTATGCGAATGAATGTGCCCTCAAGGTGAACATCTACCTCTTGTTAGATAGAAAACTGAAAATTCTAAGGTGACAAAGTGAGTCTTGAAACAAGGGAAATAAGCCTCCTTAGTATCGTTTGGTTCCTTTACAAGAGAGTGATGAGATTATTTGGGTGGACATTTAGGGCTTTTTTTTTTTTTTTGGGAGTGGGGTGGGTTATTTTTACAATATAAAGTTACAAGACAAGAACATGCATTTTGAGTGGTTCAGATTTTCAATAGATGAAGCCCACCGTAGAGTTTCACTCCCTTATAGGATTTGGACTCTTTACTTCTACGAAGTAGTATGAGACCCTTTGGAAAGAGAGTGAGAGAAGAAAAGTACAATTGCCTTTTTAATCGCTCAATGAGTCTGACAATTTTATATTCTAAAAGAAGAAACTGTATGTGGCTAAAGTCTCACTCCATCTCCCTAGCACTATCATAGGAAACTATTAACATCCATCACCCTAGTAAGTTGGAACCTAAGATAATGACAGTCCCATCCATTGTTGATAAAATCCAAGCATTCAGGATACAATCCTATGAATTGCATCTATTCCTAGGGAAAGGGATTCATATATGTGCAACAAATCTATTACTAGTGCAAACAATATGATTTTAAACTTTCTGTTATTGAATAGCACAATTCACTAGATTCACTTAAGCAGAATCGAAAAATCTGAACGGGCTTTTTTTTTTAGTCATTTTTCACATTGTATTTTTCATTCCTTTTTTTTTTTGTGATTCTATTTTAGAGAGGTCATTTAGTAATTAAGGAAACCTTGGGAGACTTTAGGGAGTTTTTAGAGAAAAACATACGGAAAAGGCATGCAACTAGAGCATCTTGTACATATGGATTTCACCCTACATTCTTTTTTTTTTTTCCCTCCTTCGTAATAAATCAATTAAAGCATTGTAACCATGTAATGAATCAAGTATTTAAATCTTATGTTATTTGCTCTTAAGAGAACAAATATATATATATATATATATAAGGGGAATGTTCATGTGCATCCATCCCTCACCATAGGGTGAGGGACAAGTCCATAAATGGGGATTTTCAAGTACAAAAGTGAGTTTTCAAGTACATAGGGTGAGGTACACTTCCTTGTCTTCATGTGTAAAAAGGGAAAGTGCCCCTCACTCTATGGTGAGGGATAGATGCACATGAACATTCCTCTATATATAATTGGTTAATCTTTCTTTGAAAGATTGATATGTTACACAAACTCAGTTATTCACACATACTCATATATATATATATATATATATATGAAAAATTAATACATCTCAATGATGTTTCTTCATACTGTTAGTTCTCGTCATATTGATGGTATCATCTGATGATCATTGGATGGGAAATGGATTGATTCTAAATAGCAACCATGCCTTTTTATACTTTTCACCCCTCAAAAACTTCCTTCCCTAAAACTCCCTTTTTCTACAAATTCCAAGAATTCCAGTTTTCAACACCAAGTAGATGAAGGAACCCCCAAGTGAAGTCAGATGGGTGATTTCAAAGAAGTCCAAAATCCTCAACCATAGATTCCATCCAAGTAAAGAACAATTAGCAGATCTACCATGAAGAAGGAATTGGGAGACTGCACTAGACGCTTAAGCTTGTGCCTTCTCTTCTCGATCTTAGTTGGAGGGTTGAGGAGATCGATATCGTTAGGAAGAACCTAAACCAACAACAAGATGAATCATAAACCATCAAAGAGAATAACAAAAACCATCAATGCATCTCAAAATCAAAAGCCTAGAAGGACAAAAAAAAAAAAAAAAAGAGTCTGCAACACCAAACTAAAACCAAAAACCCTGAAAAAAAGATCGTGAAAACCAAATCCTACAAGGCGAATCTGGGGAAAACCCTAATACAGAAAGAGACTCAAATTTGATTGTAAGAAAGTAAAAACGATGATAGAACGAATGCTCAGAAACATCAAGTGAAAGACCGATTAGGAAACCCTAGAATCGTGTCTTACCATCTTGGAGAAATGAGCAGTGAATGGACTCCTAATGCAGATTCTAGTCTATAGGGCTGTAAAATAGCCGCAAATGGCCGCTGGCTTTTAGTAATTGGGTTTAAATTTAGAGATAATTAGCGAAAGGTCCCTCATATAGGACTTGTAAGGCCTCTAGTCCATCAACTTTTCTTCTAAGGCCTGTAGTCCATACAGCCTGAACATATTTCGGTGAGAGGTCCCTAGACACGTTACCTCATGGAGAGAGGTCCCTAGACATGCCACCTCATACATTTTTATGACTGATTTGCCCTTTTAACTAATTAGGCATAAAATTTTAAATTTTAAAATTTTAAATCTTCCATTCTCCCTCTTCTTCTTCTCCTTCAATCCGGACATGGAGAGAGCCTAGGGTTTCTAGGATTGGATTGTGCTGCGTTTGTGATCGATGGATTGGAACCAACCCAAAACTGACCTAGAGATCTGGGTTCCTTCTTCTCCCACTTGGTCTGTTACAGTTCTGTAACAGAACGGATCCAATTCAGATCTGCAGCTTTTTCCTCCCCGACAACTGGAGACTTTCTGCAATGATGACGATCCGACTCCGGTCAAGTTCTGGCGAATATGGCGACGGGCGACAGAGGCTTCAAATCACAAAACCGGCCTGAAATCAACCCAATGCAGGGTGGTCTTCTTCTTCGAACCTGTTCTGCACGAGTCCAGAGTCCGGCAGCGAATGGCGACTTGCGTAGTGACGGTTTGTGGGGTCTTCTCTGGCGACGGTGGCGTTGCGATTTCGGCGGCTGATTTGCTTCTTTGTCACCAGCCACAATCCGAACCAACCAAAAAGTCCGAATTCTTTTCTCCTATCACAATTTTTGAAACGAAAGAGGCTCCAACCGACTTCATCACTTTATGCCACAAAAGGACAAAAGACTCTTTCTTTGAATATGACAACCATATTGTGAAAAGAATGGTGGCAAGAACCGATCTTCTACAACTCCCAAACCATGTGGCTTCTGTTCCCTGTTTCCAAACAAAGATCGACTTTGACCTCGGTGTGAGATCGAGCCTTCAGTTCTCTTTGGGGAAGAAGACCGATTTGGGTTTGGTTCAAGGTTGTGTTCGGATCGGTTTGGACCGGTTGGTTCCAGGACAGGTTCGACCTGGCCCGTTCTAGAAGTCCATCCACATTCCAGTCAAAATTAAATTTATCTGAGTTCTGTATTTTTTGTCAAATTTATTTGAGTTTTGGATAAATCTAGCTATCTGAGTTTTTGGCTATTTATTTGACTTCTGGACAAATTTATTTGAGTTCTGGACAAATTTATCTGAGTTCTGGACAAATCTATTTGAGTTTTTGGCTATTTATCTGACTACTGGAACAAATTTTAACTGAGTTCTGGACAAATTTATTTGAGTTCTGGACAAATCTATCCGAGTTTTTGGCTATTTATCTGAGTTTTTGATCAAATCTATCTGAGTTATAAACAAATCTATCTGAGTTTTAGGCGACTTTATTTGAGTTTTTGAAAAATATAGGTGAGTTTCTGACAAATTTATCTCCATTTTAAAAAAAATTTAAGTAAGTTTTTTGTTGACACCAAAAATGTCACTATGTCCCTTCAACACCAAAAGCTACATGGAGCCACATCCTGCCATAAATAGGAAGGCGCCACTTCAAGCACCAGATCTTGTCAGAATCAAACAAAAACTGCAAGATCCTTCAAAGCAGCCAAAAGAAGGGTACACATGAAGTTTCGGGCCATTTCGACATCATTTGGCCTAACTTCACTCCTCCGACAGCCAGGCAGGAGCTCCCGGCAGCGACAGTGTCAAAGACTTCAAAACTTCGATCAGAGCCTACGGATGGTCTCAAAATACCTCCAAAAGGCCCCCTGCCAAATTTCAAGTCAAACGGACGACGTTTGACCCTTCATCAACTCTTAGGAAGCAAAAACAAGCCTACCGGCGGCGGAGCACCCCGGAATCATGGCATCCAAATTGGAGCTAATGGATCATCTCAAAATGACTCCAATAGGTCCCCTGTCAAGTTTTAGGTCAAACGGACATCGTTTGGCCTAGTTTCAAAGCTTGGCATTTTCCTCGAGGTGAAATCAAGGCGAGCGTTTGCGGGACCCCAAAAGGCTTCAAAACTCAAACCAAAGCCCATGGTTGGTCTTACTTACCACTCAGGAGGCTCCCTGTCAAATTTCAGGTCAATCGGACATCGGTTGACCAAAAGTCAAAGCTCGGCATTTCTCTCATGGCGAAATTAAGGCAAGCATTTGCGGGACCCCGAACGGCTTCAAAACTCAAACCAAAGCCTATGGTTGGTCCTATCTACTGCTCAAGAAGCTCCACGTCGAATTTCAGGTCATTCCGACATCGTTTGGCCTAGTTTCAATGCTTGACAAAAAATCGGCAAAACCGCACAACAAAGTCTTCGGCTTTCCAGAAAAATAGGAAACTTTGTGCTCCGATTTGCGTGGCTTCTCGTCGGGTTTTCTTCAAGAGAATCAGGCCAATAAATGAGGGGAAATGTCAGCAAAAATACAGAAGAAAAAAGAATGAAAAAAGATCGAAAAACGGCGAAGAAACGGCGACCGGACGGCGACCAAAAAACGGGCCCAAGGCCCATGGTCGCCGGCGACCTTGGCCCATGGTCGCCGGCGACCATGGAAATTCCGGCGACCCAAAATTTCGCCGGAAGACCCTTTTTCGGGTCCTTTTCGCGTTTCGAGTTGATTGGCCCCTGTGATTTTTCCCAAATCTGATTTTTCGTGCATGAAATCCGTCAATCTTCGTCAAACATCACGGATTCGCCGCCGAAGTCATTGGATGATCATTAGATGCCTCGAAATTGCCAACCGGCCGACAAAGAAAGCACACTTTCTGCCCGTCCGATCGTGAAATCGACAGGACAGATGCTGCTGGCACTTTGACATCAATCAATGTCTGAAATTGCATCGCCATCCGACATCAAACAACATGTGGATCCACCGGCGATCATCGCAAGAAGAATTCCAAAAGACGCGGCACGGCCCGCGACTCTTCGAGCGACTTGGCGACCAATTAATGAGGTTAAATGACCCGTTTTATGACAAGTTAATGCGGTCATTAACTCATTATTTTGGACGGCCCAATCAAAAGCAAGCAAATGGGAGTTACAAGTCAGAGGATTTATGGCATTAAAGCCATGAAACTCCTCCCATGATGGGGATTAAAAGCGATTAAAGGCTCATTATTCTCCATCGGCCAATCAAATTCAAGGAAAAAGGAGTTACAAAACAAGTAATTTAAAAACTTGTAACTCCTCCCATTATGAGCATTAATACATTCAATGCTCATAAACCCTCCTAAATGGCTACCAAAGGCCTATAAATAGGAGGGCATTCCAAAGAAAAAAAAAAAGGTGCTATCCGGATCTCTCGCTCTCCCCCCGAAGATGACAAAAAATCCAGAAGCCCTGCAACCCTGCTACAAAGACCACCAAAAGGTGATTGAAGCACCCTTGGGAGGCCACCCCCCCAAGGACCTCCCTTCTTCTACCAACATGGCTAAAACGTGGTTTTTCAGCCCGTTTACTTAGCTTTTTATCGGATATAAGACCTTCTCTTGGTCTTTGTCCTTTAAAAATCTGAGGTTAGAAAGCCGAGCCAAGAATCCAAGCATCGTGTTCTCATCTGCATGGACGATGGAGGAGCCCATACATGACTCGCGACCGTCGATCTGAACATGTCCCCACAATCGAATGAGAAGTCAAATTCCTTTTCTTGATTTCTATTGTACTTTATTTTTCTTTTAGAGACAAAAATCACAATTCTTGTCTTTCATAATGGATGAGACTTGTAAATCGCCTTTTACGGCAAAATCGCCTTTCACGACAACAAATGAAATCGCCTCTCACGGCATTAAAAAAAAACCCTTTGTCTCTTTTTTAAAAATATGTGTGCAATGGAAAACTAGAAAAAGTTTCATTTCCCCTTTCTACTTGCGAAGGTGGATCTTCGGATCACCATTCCTAAACTCCAAGTAGAAAAGTGAAATTGGCATACCCGTACAAAAAAAAGAAAGATATTGAAACCCTTTACCTTTTTCTTCTCCTCCCCTCCGCCGCACCCCAAAAGACCCGGGGCGGAGGCAGCGGGAGAGAGGGAAGAATCGGGTCCATCATTTTTGAACGAATCTTTCTGTGTTTTTGGCAGATTTATTTATATTTTCTGAGATCTATTTGTGTTTTTGAATTTTAGTTGTGTCTTTTGAAATTTATTTGTATTTTTTGAAATAAATTTAACTGATTTTTTGACAAAAAAAAACTTGAGTTTTTTGCCACATTGTTCGTTAATTTGGAAAATTGGGTTTTCTTAGTTTTGGCAAATGTATTTGTGTTTTTTTAAATTTATTTGCTTTTTTTAATTTTATTTACGTCTTTTGAAATTTATTTGAGTCTTTTGAAATTTATATATATTTTTTTGAAATTTATAATTTGGATCTTTTGAAATTTATTTTGGATCTTATGAAATTTATTTTCATCTTTTGAAGTTTATTTATATATTTTGAAATTTATTTGTGTCTTTTTAAATTTATCTGCGTTCTTTTGAAATTTATTGCGTTTTTTGAAATTTATTTGCGCTTTTTGAAATTTATTTTCATTTTTTGAAATTTATTTGTGTGTTTTTAGAATTTATTTGAAAATCTTATTAATGAGATTCTTTTAATCGTGGCCCATTAAATTGTAGTTGACTATTATTAATGGGATATCCCACCAATCATGGGATATAATTTAAAGAAAGGGTAAATTAGACATATCAGGTATGGAAATGTGTTAGAGGACCTTTGGATGCATGATTTTTTTTTGTGGACTGTTTGCAACAAAGTTATACTTTGAGGGACCTCTTGCCGAATCCCCCTTAAATTTATAGTCTCTAGGAGGTCGTCACGCCCATGAAAAACTAGCACTGCTGCGTGGGTACTAAAAAGCGTACAAATGTCCAAAACATTTAAAGAAATATTGGAAATAAAAAATAAAAAAGAAAAAATATATTGATTTTTAGTATTGCTGAACGCTGAGTCGCTGATGTTATAATGTATGTATGATTTCTGATATTTTATGAATAAATGATAAAATACCAATTATTGAATCTTAGCAATTTTCAATAATATCCTTTTATATAAGTTTAGAGATTTTCAGTGACTTGAGTTATTTAGCTATTGCGTTGTGGTCTTGTAGATACGTAAATTGAGTTCTTCTTAGGGATCAATTGGCTAAAAAAAGAGGGTTTAGTTAGTAACCTTTTGTTCAGTTTAAATTTTACTCAAAGGAAGTTTTAATAAATGAAAAAAAAAACTAAATATAGGCACTTTATGATGCTTAGTCAAAATATAGTGGCTTAATAGTAAAAATGCTTTAAACAAACATGAAAAAAGTTTTCTTTTCACTATTGGGGATGATATTCAAACCCTATTCTCAAGGGAGTGTTTCTTTACTAGGGTTTCTTTTAGGAATTTTCCATCCTGGGGATTTTCGGACTTGATGTTACATCTTGTCTTTTGACATTTGCAAATGTCGTGTTTCTTCACAAGCAATTAAAAATTTCAACCACCTGAAAGGTCTCAAATGACCCTTGGGAATTCAGGAATTTCAATCCCTTTGTTTTTTCGTGAAATTTTTGAATGCTCAAGTACAATGGAGCATTAAGAAATTCCACCTTGTCTGAGAATTTCAAAATTTTGCAGATAAGAATTCCATGAATTTCAATCAAGAAATAAGCCCTAAGTCACTCTCCACGTACCCTCTAGGCTCCAACTAAGCTACAACCATGTTAGTGTAAGATTATGCGCTAATTAAGAATTATTTTTCCACCACAGGTCCTTTGCTTTACCATCCCCCTACTCGACTTGGCCTTGGGTAGCACCGAGTTGACTGAGATGAATTGACCCAAGGCCCACCACGATTTTTGATGGACCCGATTTCTTCCCTCTCTCTCCCGCTGCCTCCGCCCCGGGTTTTTCGGGGTACGGCGGAGGGGAGGAGAAGAAAAGATAAAGGGTAACAACATCCTCTTTTTTTTTTGTACGGGTATGCCAATTTCACTTTTCTACTTGGAATTTTAGGAATGGTGATCCGAAGATCCACCTTCACAAGTAGAAAGGGGAAATGAAACTTTTTCTAGTTTCTATTGCACACATATTTTAAGAAAAGAGACAAAAGGGTTTTTTTTTTGAATGCCGTGAAAGGCGATTTCATTTGTTGCCGTGAAAGGCGATTTTGCCGTAAAAGGCGATTTACAAGTCTTATCCATTATGAAAGACAAGAGTTGTGATTTTTGTCTCTAAAAGAAAAATAAAGTACAATAGAAATCAAGAAAAGGAATCTGACTTCTCATTCGATTGTGGGGACACGTTCAGATCGACGGTCGCGAGTCATGTATGGGCTCCTCCATCGTCCATGCAGATGAGAACACGATGCTTGTATTCTTGGCTTGGCTTTTTAACCTCAGATTTTTAAAGGACAAAGACCAAGAGAAGGTCTTATATCCGATAAAAAGCTAAGTAAACGGGCTGAAAAGCCACGTTTTAGCCATGTTGGTAGAAGAAGGGAGGTCCTTGGGGGGGTGGCCCCCCAAGGGTGCTTCAATCACCTTTTGGTGGTCTTTGCAGCAGAGTTGCAGGGTCTCTGGATTTTTTTGTCTTCGTCGGGGGGAGAGCGAGAGTTAGATCCGGGATCCTTTTCCCTTTGGAATGCCCTCCTATTTATAGGCCTTTGGTAGCCATTTAGGAGGGTTTATGAGCATTGAATGCATTAATGCTCATAATGGGAGGAGTTACAAGTTTTTAAATTACTTGTTTTGTAACTCCTTTTTCCTTGAATTTGATTGGCCGATGGAGAATAATGAGCTTTTAATTGCCTTCAATCCTCATCATGGGAGGAGTTTCATGGCTTTAATGCCATAAATCATCTGACTTGTAACTCCCATTTGCTTGCTTTTGATTGGGCCGTCCAAAATAATGAATTAATGACCGCATTAACTTGTCATAAAGCGGCTCATTTAACCTCATTAATTGGTCGCCAAGTCGCTCGAAGAGTCGCGGGCCGCGCCGCGTCTTTTGGAATTCTTCTTGCGATGACCGCCGGTGGATCCACATGTTGTTTGATGTCGGATGGCGATGCAATTTCAGACATTGATTAATGTCAACATGCCGGCAACATCTGTCCTGTCGATTTTACGATCGGGGGGGCAGAAAGTGTGCTTTCTTTGTCGGCCGGTTGGCGATTTCGAGGCATCTAATGATCATCCAATGATTTCGGCGGCGAATCCGTGATGTTGACGAAGATCGACGGATTTCATGCACGAAAAATCAGATTTTGGAAAAATCACAGGGGCCAATCAACTCGAAACGCGAAAAGTACCCGAAAAAAGGGGTTTCCGACGACTTTTGGGTCGCCGGAAATTCCATGGTCGCCGGCGACCATGCACCCATGGTCGCCGGCGACCATGGGCCGGCGACCATGGGCTTTGGGCCCATTGAATGGTCGCCGTTCGTTTGCCTTTTCTTCGCCGTTTTTCGATCTTTTTTCATTCTTTTTTCTTCTGATTTTTTCCTGACATTTCCCCTCATTTATTGGCCTGATTCTCTTGAAGAAAACCCGACGAGAAGCCACGCAAATCGGAGCACAAAGTTTCCTATTTTTCTGGAAAGCCGAAGACTTTGTTGTGCGGTTTTGCCGATTTTTTGTCAAGCATTGAAACTAGGCCAAACGATGTCGGAATGACCTGAAATTCGACGTGGAGCTTCTTGAGCAGTAGATAGGACCAACCATAGGCTTTGGTTTGAGTTTTGAAGCCGTTCAGGGTCCCGCAAATGCTTGCCTTAATTTCGCCATGAGAGAAATGCCGAGCTTTGACTTGTGGTCAACCGATGTCCGATTGACCTGAAATTTGACAGGAAGCCTCCTGAGTGGTAAGTAAGACCAACCATGGGCTTTGGTTTGAGTTTTGAAGCCTTTTGGGGTCCCGCAAATGCTCGCCTTGATTTCACCTCGAGGAAAATGCCGAGCTTTGAAACTAGGCCAAACGATGTCCGTTTGACCTAAAACTTGACAGGGGACCTATTGGAGTCATTTTGAGATGATCCATTAGCTCCAATTTGGATGCCATGATTCCGGGGTGCTCCGCTGCCGGTAGGCCTGTTTTTGCTTCCTGAGAGTTGATGAAGGGTCAAACGTCGTCCGTTTGATTTGAAATTTGGCAGGGGGCCTTTTGGAGGTATTTTGAGACCATCCGTAGGCTCTGATCGAAGTTTTGAAGTCTTCGACACAGTCCCTGCCGGGAGCTCCTGCCTGGCTGTCAGAGGAGTGAAGTTAGGCCAAATGATGTTGAAATGGCCCGAAACTTCATGTGTACCCCTCTTTTGGTTGCTTTGAAGGATCTTGCAGTTTTTGTTTGATTCTGACAAGATCTGGTGCTTGAAGTGGCGCCTTCCTATTTATGGCAGGATGTGGCTCCATGTAGCATTTGGTGTTGAAGGGACATAGCGACATTTTTGGTGTCAACAAATGCCCCCTCGAGGTACAGCGACAAGGTGCACAGCTCTAGCAGTCGGTGTGCCTCGAAGAGAATTTGAAGGAGATCTTCTTGCTTGACCAAGAGTCTTGAGCGTTTTTCTTTTGATGGAGTTGCTTTTTGAGCTTCCAATGGATTTCGCGGTAATGAGAGGGGTCATGTACCGTCTCAAGGCAAGGATTTTGAAATGACATTTGGATATGGGTTTTTGGTTTTGGGTTTTCCCTTTTAACCTTGTGAACCTAAAGGCTTTATGTGGCACTTTAGGCGGTTAAGAAGGTTTTTGGTTTTTTGACCTTGTGACCTAACAGGCTGTATGTGGCGAGTTAGGGGGTCGGGATTTTGGGTTTGTTTTTTTTTTTTTTTTGGTTTCGGCCTTGTGACCTAACAAGCTGTATGTGGCAAGTTAGGGGACCATGGTTTGGTTTTTGGTTACTCTTTGGGACAATTTTGGGTCCATTGGAGTGGTTTGGTTTTTTGTGGAATGTCAATTTCAAGATTGTGGCTTGATTTGGTGCATGGGGTTGGATGGTTGGGTTTCTTTTGGAAGCTTATGAAGCTCGGAATTTTTTGTATGGTCCAATCAACTCAAGAGAGGCATGGAACCATTTTTGTATGCTCTTGGTAAGAGAAATTTTGACTAAAAGCCACTTTTAGTGCCTAGGTGGTCAAACCTGGTTCATATGGGCTAACCCATGGGACCTTAAGCTTTTAAAAATGGCTTAGATCTCATGTGGTGTCATTTTGTAAAGAATATCTAAAAATATCCCTTTTGTGTAGAGAATATCTAAAAATATCCTTACTTGGAGAGAATCTCTCAAGTTTCCTTGATTTTGGGAGAGATTTTCTCAAAGTATCTTTCTTTGGGAGAAAGTTTCTCAAATCCCCTTTCTTTTTGGAGAGAATTTCTCAAGAATCTCCTCTTTAGGAGAGAATATCTCAAATCTCCCTTTCTTTTAGGAAGTTTGCTAATTTTTAGCACTTACCTCCTTGCTTTTCTCCTCCCTTCCTCTTTTGGTTTGCTTTTTCTATAAAAGCAATGGAGATGGGTTTTCTTTCTCTTGTTGCTTTCTTTTTGCAAAAACCTTCAAGAGTGCTCCAAGAATTTCTCAAGGATCTTCAAGTTTCTTCTTCTTCTTCTCCATGGCTTCAAGTAGGTCTTCTTTTTCCAAGAAAAAAACCCTTGTAGATGTAGGAAAGTTTCCTTTTTCTTTTTTTTTTCTTCTTCTTTTCTTTTCTTTTTTTTTTTTTCTTCTTTTTTTTTCACGTGTTTTCTTTTTCCCTTTTTTTTTTTTTTTTTTTTTTCACGTGCTTTTCTTTCTTTTTTTTTTTTTTGCACGTTCTGCTTTTTTTTTTTTTGGTGCTTACGGACAGGTCCGTACGGACCTTTACAGCCACGTGGCCTGTGGGCCACGTTTTTTTTTTGCCTTCTTTTTTTTGAAGAGGTTTTTTTTTTTTTTTTTTTTTGCTCACCATGATATGAGGTTTATGCAATTCAAGATGATCATGCATTTTTTTTTTTTAATGCATCAAGATAAAAGGCTAGAATTTCTAGGTCAAGTCAACATGGATTTTGACTTAGACAAAGTTTGATTGGTTTTGACCAAGTTGGGTTGGAATTGGTCAAACTTTCGTCAAAGTTTTCCTAGCATCTAATGCATGATGATTTTATGCATGATTTTTGGTAAATGGAATTGGGGGCATGATGATGCATACCTCGAATTTTCTTGCAAGTCTTGGGATTTTTGGAGCTTGCAGCAATGTTGAGCCCACTTCTCCAGTCTCGCAGAATTTCGAGGAGCTTTGCAAGTTTTGGGATTTTGAGCTCGCAGCAATGTTGAGCTCTTTTCTGATCTTGCGAAGATTTGAGAAGAAAGGCTTGATCTCGCAGCAATGTTTGAATTCAAGTCTTCTTCGAGAACCCTTCATTGATTATGAGCTCGCAGCAATGTTGAGCTCATCTTCAAGCTTCCTTTCTTTTCGGGGTGCCTCCCTTTTCTTCGAAATTGCCCCGGGAACCATGCCAAAATTTTGCTAGGATTTTTTTTTATAGCAAAATTCTGTCATTTGGTGTTTGATTTCCTCCTTTCTGACTCTTGCAGGTGGTTCCTCTAGAACAAACAAGGGTAAGGGCCTTGTTACTGATGCACCTCGCCGATCTGCCAGATCTTCCAATGCGGCCGTTCAACAGGCTTGGGAAGAAGTCCGTTATGTGGAGACGAACTTGGAAGAATGCGACTCGCTCAACCGAGATGAGATGAGACAGCGATTGATCGCTCTCAAGGATGAGGAGTTTTATAAAATTATGGCAAGCAATCGTCCTTGGATCATGGACGATCAGAGCGTTGTGCCCAAGCCTACCTTTTTCTTTGGTGACGCCGTCCCTGATGACTCGTCATTCCAAAGGAGATGCTTTCAGTTCTCTTACACAGCTGATGGTGAGGAGAGAACTATTTCTACCCGATCGACTTTTGATCGCACTATCTCGATCATGAGTCTTTCTCCCACATGCTCTAAAAGAGAAGATCCTCCAAGCTGGGTGAAGAGGACCAATGCGGTCAAGATCGGGATTTTTGTTGGCGGCCCTCCCTGTTATGCAGAGAAGTCGCCTGTCCGTATGGACATGTTGATGCCAGCCAGCGGTTACCAAGGTTCTGATCATCCATCAGTCGATTTGAGACCGGTGGGCCTTGGCATTTTTAGCGGTGACGGCAGTAATTGGGTGAACCCCTTTCGGCTTCGCGGCCGCTTCAGCGCTGACTCGGGCTGGGAGTCATGGACTGATCACATCCTGCAGATTGGTGGCGCCATTCTGAAGGAGGCTGAAGTTTTTGATGCGGTTTCGCGCTTTTCGGCAAACCGTCGTTTTCTCCGATGAGGCCTTCATGGCCATGTTGGAGTCTTTCCTTCCACAGACCAACACCTTCGTTGTCGCGAACGGTGAAATTGGTTTTTCTTTGAAGGAATTGAGCGCTACCACCGGGCTGCCTATCCTCGGCAAACTCTATGAGGAGTTTATGCCTATTGACAGCGTCCTTGAGGAGCAGTCGGAGGAGTTTAGGCTCCTGTACTTTCAGCTCGTCGCCTTCTACGATTTTTTGAAGGAGAAGGAGGGCTCGAAAGTCCGATGCAGTAGTTGGAGGAGTCTCAGCTCTTTGTCTTCCAACTTCTTTGACGGTGGGGATGCTTCTGAGAGTATGTCCCAGGAAGCCAGGGTTAAGAACCCGAAGAAGATCTCCGCTATGCGAGAAAATTTGAGGGATTTTCTTACAAGCACAGACGCCATTTGTCCTGACATTGCGCTGCGGAGAGATCTTGCTGTTTACCTCACTTACTGGCTAGGTGAGGCAGTTTTTGCTGGAGGAGATGGAACGCACATCAGGCCGCACTGTATTTTTCCGGCTTGTCAGATGGCGTTCGGAGAGCAGCTTGCTTTGGTACCTGCTCTTTACTCCTATTTGTGCACCGAACTGCAGGCTGCTGCTTTCTTGGTTCGGCTTGGGCTCCCTATGAATAGGGTATTTTCAGCCCATATCTTCTATTCGTGGTTTGTGTACCACTGTCCGGGCTTCCACTGTTTAGGTGCTGCACAGGATGATGACCCGTTTATGATTCGGTTGGCTAGAGGGAAAGCCGTTTCCGAATCTCTTTTGTCTGCCCGTTTGAGGATCCGACGGTTCAGGGACGTCGAGATGGGGCAGTCTTCAGTCAAGCTTTCTCCCGGTCTGCGGAAGAAGGCTTTTGATTTTGGTATCTCCCGCGATTCCACCAGAGCAGGGTCGGGAAGACACTATTCTTTGACAAACGCAGAGAAGGGATGGCTTTTTAACATACGTGTTGGTACGATGGTGTACCGTCGACATCTTTTTGTTGACATCCAGCCGTATGTTCCTTCTCGTTTTGCGTTGCAGTTGGGCTTCTCCCAAGGCGTTGTAGGAGCGCCTTCGAGCATGGTGAAGCGTTTTGGGGGTCTTCAGGATGGGAGGAATGCATGGGCTTTTTACAGTGCGGAGGACACTACCGCCATGATTTCCTATCCTGAGCTGCCCACTTTCCGGACCGCTGGCTTCACGAAATGGTTTGCGGAGAGCTTTTCAGCGTACCGGGGGCTTTCCAAGAAAGAGCTCAATGTCAAGCAATCTTCCGGGAAGGGTCTTGGTAGATCAGACGGCGTCCGGCGAGAGGAGGTTTTGGCCTTCCTTTCTGGAGAGAAGCATAGGATAGGCTTTCTCAAGGACCGGGATGTCGTCAGATCTGGAGCTGTGCAAGAGGTACCTGGTGAGGTCCTGAGACAGCTGGAGGAGGAGGAAGCTGAAATCGACGCTTGGAGGCAAGCGGAACGAAGGAGAACTTCCATGGGGTCCACTGGCAGGAGCGGACCATCCAGTGAGGACTCTGGTGAGAAGCCTGACTTTGATAGCGGGGCAGGTTCTTCAGGTAAACCGACCCGCAGGAGCAAGAGGAAGAGAGGACAGTACCGTCATAAGAAGCAGTGCGAAGATTCTCCTGACGTGGAAGTCCCTCTTACCATTGATGAGGAGGTCTCGGGGGATGCTGAAGAGCCTCCAGAGAAGAGGAGTCGAGAGGAAAAAGCCGACGATGGTATGATCCTTTCCCTTTCTTTTTCTGCTTCTCTCTTTTTTGTTCTTTGAGAGATTTTTGTTTAGATCCACTGCTTTCTTTTCTTTTTGCAGAGGATGATGACTTGGTGATGCCTGAGGCCCCGGCCGATGAGGCGGCGACGGATCCGACTACGGCATCTGAGGAAGAGCCAAGGGACTCTGGAGTAGACCCAGAATCTTCTCCTGGTACGACTTCTTTACTTCCCCCCTTTTTTTTTGGCATTTCTTTTCTTTGCTAAATTTTGCTGACGTTCTCCCCCCCCCTTTTTTATCAGCTGATTTGCCAGAGGATTCTGACGACTTCGAGCCATCCATGGATGTAGCTTTCTGCGACACTTCGGACGAGCTTATGGAGACAGAAAGCGCTCCACCGGTCGTCGGAGAAGGTATTTCACAACAATAGTCTTGACAATTTTTTTTTTTTTTTTTTTTTTTGACAAGATCATGTTCATACCTTTCATCTTCTGGCAGGTTGTGAGGCGACAGGAGAGGTTCCATTGTCTTCCTCGGAGCCGGAACAGGAAATACCGGCGGCTGGTCCAGAAGTAGAGGCTTCTTCTACCAGTTTTGATGCGGCAGAAGTGCAAACACATGATGATATCCCATCTTCTGACGATCCGACTGGGAAGAGTCTTTCGATTTATTGCCCACTACGGCCCGACATGGGCAGTCAGTCAGCGGAGCATGGCGAGTCTTCATCTGGGCCCTCTCTTCAGTTTGCAAAGAAGGTGTTGAAGAGTGTACTGAGCTCCTGGGTTGAGACTCTTTCTTCTGGTCACTTGGAAGCTGGCTTTGGCATGGTCAAGCATGTGCGAGACATCCTTGCTGACAGCGCAGAGGTTGGTCTGGATGTCATCAATGCCAAGGCTTTCGTTGATGGAGTCATTGCACTGGGCGATAAGTGGAGCGAGACTAAGAACTCCCCAAGTGATGACTTTTTCAACGAAATGTTTCTGAAGCCTTCCAGCGAGGTCAAATCGGAAGTGAATAAGATCTTGAAGGCTCGGAAGCAGCTTGTTCGAGAGAGGAACGTCGCCGAACTGGCTATTATCGAGCTATCAAAAGACCTGAGCCACCTCGATAAGGAGATCAACGAGACTAGGCAGCGTCTCGAGTTGTTAGAAGAACAGACTGCTGCTAAATGGGCTGCTGTTCTTGAAGCTCGTGCCAGAGAGAGCACTCTGATCCGTCAGGTTGAAGAGGTTGACGGGAATCTCCAAAGGAAGACTCAGGAGCATGAGCGATGGCAACTTCTTTGGGAGGAATTCCCCCGTGCTGAAGATGGATCGCGGTTTTCTGCCGCATTTTACGGCGGCATTTTGAAGAAGCGTGGCCTGGAAGCTTTGGAGGCTGAGGCCAAGAGTCTGCTCGAGGACCTTAGTCTTTGGTTGAAGACTATGATGGACTGAGCTTTTGACAAACTTTCTTCTTTTTTTTTTTTTTTGGTACCTCCATGTATAAACATTTTGGCACTCTATTTTTTGTATCCCCTTGTTCTACTTAAATTCTTTTTGTTGAAAATAAGCAAAAGTTGAATGGGAATGTTTGTTTGAAAATCTTGATCAAAAGGTTATCATTTTGTGAAAATCTTTTGTCAAAAGTGTTGTTTTGGCATGAAAGCCAGATTTTGTGGCACAAAGCCTGGTTTTTGATGGCTTGAAAGCCGAAAATTTTGAAGTGGCATGAAAGCCGATTTTGGTGGCGTGAAAGCCAAATTTTGGTGGCGTGAAAGCCGATGTGGCATGGAAGCCGATTTTTGGCATGAGAGCCGATTTTTTTGTTTTTGGCGTAAAAAAGCCGGATTTTGGCATGAGAGCCGATTTTTTGTTTTTTGGCGTAAAAGCCGGATTTTGGCATGAGAGCCGATTTTTTTGTTTTTGGCGTAAAAGCCGGATTTTTTGAAAACCAAGTTTTGTTTTGTTGGCATGAGAGCCAGATTTTGTTTTGATTTTTGGCGTGAAAGCCGATTTTTTGGCGTGAGAGCCGAGTTTTTGGTGGCGTGAAAGCCGAAATTTTTGGCGTGAAAGCCGATGTTTTTTTTTGCCGATTTTTTTGGCGTAAAAGCCGAGTTTTTTTTAAAAGCCGAGTTTTTTTGGCGTAAAAGCCGGGAGGTTTTTGGCGTAAAAGCCAGGTTTTTGGTTTTCAAAAATGCAAGTATCGACTAAGAGTCGCCTCCCTGCTGAATGGTATTGCAAGTATCGATGGAATGTCGCCTCCTTGCTCATTCGGTTGCGAGTATCGATGGAATGTCGCTTCCTCGCGAAGTTGGGTGCAAGTATCGACTAAGCGTCGCTTCCCTGCTTTTTCTTCAAAAATTTTGTTTTGCGGGTATCGATGGAATGTCGCCTCCCCACGATTTTTGAAATTTGAGGTTTTTTCGAACCTTTGTTTTTCTTTTGAATTTGGGTTGTGGATATCAACTGGAATGTTGCGTCTCCACGATTTTTGAAATTTTGCAAGTATCAACGAGGTGTTGCTTCCTTGCAATTTTGAGGTTTTGGAAGTATCGAATGGGGTTCGCATCCTTCCAATGGGTTTTTGCGAGTATCGACTTGACACCGCTTTCCCGATTTTTGTTTTTAGACACGAGGGTCGTAAATTTTGACCTAAAACCATTTTTGGCGGTAAAAGGTAAGGCGGACTAGGGTGGAAATTCCTAAGTCCTGATTTTTGTTTCAAACCAAGAATTTTGGGTTCAAGGATCGAAAATTTTGGTTAAGTTTGGGAAGAGGCTCCTAAACTTAGATTTTTGGATTTTGATTTTCTTTTGAACAATGAAACGATGAAAGTAAGCATTGTTTTGAAAGTTCCAAAAGGAGTGGGTTTGACGAGCAAGTACCTGGAAATAGGCTTTGGCCTTGCAGGCGTCGCTCTGACCCAGTGGAGGAAGTCTTCAAGGGTAGTACCGCTTCAAGAACTTGCCGTTGATGGGCAGCATACATCTATCACCTTCCATGTTTAGAAGTGCGTATGCGCCATTGGAGAAGACTTGGTCGATGACGAAGGGTCCCTCCCATTTTGGTTCAAATTTGCCTTTGGATTTGTGAGCGAAAACCATCGGCCTTTTTACCGCAAGAACCAAGTCACCCTTTTTGTGGGCGCGTTGCCTGACCTTTTTGTCGAAAGATCCAGCCATGCGTGCTTGGTAGAGCTCAATGCTTTGGAGTGCCTCGAGCCGTCTCTCATCGAGATTGTCCAGCTCTTGGAGTCTTAATTTGACATTGCTTTCTTGCGTCATGTCATTTTGTAGAGATACCCTTAAGGAAGGAATTTGTACCTCTAAAGGGACAACAGCTTCGCATCCATAGACCAAGGAGAATGGCGTGCTATGGGTCGGTCCTCGAACGGTGGTTCGGTAGGCCCACAAAGCTTCGGATAGTTTGTCGCCCCAGTCCTTTTTGTGGCTAGAGACCATTTTCTTGAGAATTTTGCAGAGTGTCTTGTTGAAGGCCTCTGCCAGTCCATTCGCCGCCGGATTGTACGGAGTTGAAGGACAACTTTGGATTTTGTATTTGTCGCAGAACCTGTAGAATCTGTGATCACGGAATTGTGGTCCGTTATCATGGACGAATCTTTTAGGTATGCCGAAGCGACAAATGATGTTGGTGCGCAAGAACTGAAGGACTGATGAGGTCTTCATTTCATTGAGCGCAAAAGCTTCTGACCACTTGGAGAAATAATCCGTAGCGGCGAAGATGAAGCGATGACCTTTGCTTGACGGAGGGGAGACAGGACCTACGATGTCCATACCCCAGGCTTCGAAAGGCCATGAAATTGCTGTAGGATGTAGCCATTCTGGAGGCATGTGGACATAGTCTCCATGAACTTGGCATTGTTGGCAGCGTTTAGCAAATTGCATTGCGTCAGCTACCATGGTAGGCCAATAATAACCTAACCTTTTTATCTGATCGTAGAGCTTTGGACCAGCCTGATGAGCTCCACAAAGACCAGCATGCACCTCTTTGAGAGTTTCTTTAGCTTCTTGTTGTGATAAGCAGCGTAGAAGTACTCCATTGTAGGATTTTCTGTAGAGCATCTTTGAAGGAATGTCCAGATGAAAGTTTGGGGTTCGTCTTTGAACACTTACCCGTTCTTTTGGATCTTCAGGCAGGATTCCGAACATAATATAATCAATGAACGGATCCCTCCAGTCGCCGATCGGAGGTCTGAGGATGGAGATCCGACTTCCAACCAGTTGGTGGCACTCAGCAACTGCTTGGTGTATTGAGGGGAGGGAGAATCCTTCTCTCACACACTGTAACTTGCATGTGTTCTCCTTCTTGGACCGCCATAGAGGCGGCGAGTCCAGCCAGGGCATCTGCACGGATGTTTTCGCCTCTACGAATGTGGGTGATATGACAGATGTCAAATTTTTGCCGAAGTGATTGCGCCTTGTTGTAGTAAGGCAACAGATCAGGCTTCCTGATTTCAAATTTCTGATTCATCTGGTTGACGATCAGTTGAGAATCCCCGAAGGCTTCTAGCACTGTGATGCCGGATTCGAGGGCGAGTTCCAATCCTACAATCAGGGCTTGGTACTCAGCTGCATTGTTTGAACATGGTTCCAGTAGCGAGAAGGCGTGTGGAATCATGTATTTGTCGGGACTAACAAAGAGGATGCCAATCCCTGAAATTTGATTTCCCTTTTTCACTTGTCCTGGTTGCACCGTCGAAGTACATATCCCAGGAAGCATTTGATAAGGAAGCCTCCACGTTGTAGACTGACTCGTCTGGGAGATCATCCCTGAGTGGAGAGTCTTCAGGCAACGGATGCTCTGCAAGAAAGTCTGCCAGAGCTTGACCTTTGATTGCCTTTTGTGGTACATACCTAATATCAAATTGTGACAGGAGGATAGACCATTTTGCCAGTCGGGCATTGAGGGAACCTGCTTTTGTGACAAGGACCTTCAGGAGATTGATCCTCGAGATCAGGTATACTGTGTTGGACAGCAGATAGTGACGTAGCTTTTGTACAGCAAACATCACTGCAAGACATTCTTTTTCGACTGGAGAGTAGCGATGCTCTGCACCTACCAGCATGCGGCTGAGATAGTATAGAGCAGCTTCTTTTCCCTCGTGATTTCCTTGTGCAAGTAGAGCTCCCAAAGAGTAGTCGAGGGCTCTTGTGTACAAGATAAATGGTTTTCCAGTTGTGGGGGCAGCCAGTACTGGAGGTTTGGTCATGTATAACTTGATGTCTTGGAACGCAGTTTCGCATTCAGCATCCCAGACAAAGTCCACGCCCTTTTTCATTAGGCGGGAGAATGGACGGCATTTCCCTGACAGGTTAGAGATGAACCGTCGAATGTATGCCAATCTTCCTTGAAGCCCTTTTAACTGTCTTAGGGTTTTGGGGATGGCATTTCTATGATAGCCTTGACTTTGATAGGGTCAAGCTCTATTCCCGCTTTCCGAACTACGAACCCGAGGAACTTACCCGATGATACACCGAAGAAGCATTTTAGGGGATTCATTCGCAGTTTGTGCCTGCGTAGTCGGAGGAAGACTTCTCGAAGATCTTTGAGATGGTCTTCTTTCTTTTTGCTTTTGACGGCGAGGTCATCAACGTAGCATTCGACCGTCTTATGCTGCATATCTTGGAATATCTTCATCATAGCCCTTTGATATGTCGCACCAGCATTTTTTCAGACCAAATGGCATTACAGTGTAACAATACACGCCAAATGGGGTCCGAAATGATGTGTGTCTTTCATCTTCAGGATGCATTTTTTATCTGATTGTACCCAGAGAAACCATCCATGAATGTCATCCGCTCGAATCCACAGGTGTTGTCGATCATCACCTCCGGTATGGGGAGCGGAAATTCATCCTTAGGACATGCATTGTTCAGGTCTCTATAATCAATACAGACCCTGATCTGCCCATTTTTCTTTGTCACTGGGACGATGTTGGCCAACCATTCAGGATGCTGTTCCTCGCGGATGAAGCCAACGTTTTTGAGTTTCTGAACTTCTTGTTCAATTTTGTCCATTATGTCAGGACGAAATCTTCTTTGGCCTTGTTTGACAGGCTTGATAATCTTTTTGTAGATTGAGTTTGTGAACTGCTATTTTGGGGTCTAAACCAGGCATTTCAGCGTAAGACCATGCAAAACAATCAACAAACTCATGAAGAAAAACGATATACTCGGGTAACTCTCACCTTTTATTCTTGCTTATGAATACAGGACGTGGGCTGTCTGACGTTCCCAAGTCTAGTTGAACAGAATCTTCTGTTGGAGACTTGAAGGTGGTTCCTCCATAATATTTTCGGAGGCTT
>QPKB01000008.1:24037532-24158857 GCA_003546025.1 Camphora micrantha | reverse complement strand
GTATCATCGGGTAAGTTCCTCGGATTCGTAGTTCGGAAAGCGGGAATAGAGCTTGACCCTATCAAAGTCAAGGCTATCCTAGAAATGCCATCCCCAAAAACCCTGAGACAGTTAAAAGGGCTTCAAGGAAGATTGGCATACATTCGACGGTTCATCTCCAACCTGTCAGGGAAATGCCGTCCATTCTCCCGCCTAATGAAAAAGGGCGTGGACTTTGTCTGGGATGATGAATGCGAAACTGCGTTCCAAGACATCAAGTCATACCTGACCAAACCTCCAGTACTGGCTGCCCCCACAACTGGAAAACCATTTATCTTGTACACAAGAGCCCTCGACCACTCTTTGGGAGCTCTACTTGCACAAGGAAATCATGAGGGAAAAGAAGCTGCTCTATACTATCTCAGCCGCATGCTGGTAGGTGCAGAGCATCGCTACTCTCCAGTCGAAAAAGAATGTCTTGCAGTGATGTTTGCTGTACAAAAGCTACGTCACTATCTGCTGTCCAACACAGTATACCTGATCTCGAGGATCAATCTCCTGAAGGTCCTTGTCACAAAAGCAGGTTCCCTCAATGCCCGACTGGCAAAATGGTCTATCCTCCTGTCACAATTTGATATTAGGTATGTACCACAAAAAGCAATCAAAGGTCAAGCTCTGGCAGACTTTCTTGCAGAGCATCCGTTGCCTGAAGATTCTCCACTCAGGGATGATCTCCCAGACGAGTCAGTCTACAACGTGGAGGCTTCCTTATCAAATGCTTCCTGGGATATGTACTTCGACGGTGCAACCAGGACAAGTGAAAAAGGAAATCAAATATCAGGGATTGGCATCCTCTTTGTTAGTCCCGACAAATACATGATTCCACACGCCTTCTCGCTACTGGAACCATGTTCAAACAATGCAGCTGAGTACCAAGCCCTGATTGTAGGATTGGAACTCGCCCTCGAATCCGGCATCACAGTGCTAGAAGCCTTCGGGGATTCTCAACTGATCGTCAACCAGATGAATCAGAAATTTGAAATCAGGAAGCCTGATCTGTTGCCTTACTACAACAAGGCGCAATCACTTCGGCAAAAATTTGACATCTGTCATATCACCCACATTCGTAGAGGCGAAAACATCCGTGCAGATGCCCTGGCTGGACTCGCCGCCTCTATGGCGGTCCAAGAAGGAGAACACATGCAAGTTACAGTGTGTGAGAGAAGGATTCTCCCTCCCCTCAATACACACCAAGCAGTTGCTGAGTGCCACCAACTGGTTGGAAGTCGGATCTCCATCCTCAGACCTCCGATCGGCGACTGGAGGGATCCGTTCATTGATTATATTATGTTCGGAATCCTGCCTGAAGATCCAAAAGAACGGGTAAGTGTTCAAAGACGAACCCCAAACTTTCATCTGGACATTCCTTCAAAGATGCTCTACAGAAAATCCTACAATGGAGTACTTCTACGCTGCTTATCACAACAAGAAGCTGAAGAAACTCTCAAAGAGGTGCATGCTGGTCTTTGTGGAGCTCATCAGGCTGGTCCAAAGCTCTACGATCAGATAAAAAGGTTAGGTTATTATTGGCCTACCATGGTAGCTGACGCAATGCAATTTGCTAAACGCTGCCAACAATGCCAAGTTCATGGAGACTATGTCCACATGCCTCCAGAATGGCTACATCCTACAGCAATTTCATGGCCTTTCGAAGCCTGGGGTATGGACATCATAGGTCCTGTTTCCCCTCCGTCAAGCAAAGGTCATCGTTTCATCTTCGCCGCTACGGATTATTTCTCCAAGTGGTCAGAAGCTTTTGCGCTCAATGAAATGAAGACCTCATTAGTCCTTCAGTTCTTGCACACCAACATCATTTGTCGCTTCAGCATACCTAAAAGATTCGTCCATGATAACAGACCACAATTCCGTGATCACAGATTCTACAGGTTCTGCGACAAATACAAAATCCAAAGTTGTCCTTCAACTCCGTACAATCCGGCGGCGAATGGACTGGCAGAGGCCTTCAACAAGACACTCTGCAAAATTCTCAAGAAAATGGTCTCTAGCCATAAAAGGGACTGGGGCGACAAACTATCCGAAGCTTTGTGGGCCTACCGAACCACCGTTCGAAGATCGACCCATAGCACGCCATTCTCCTTGGTCTATGGATGCGAAGCTGTTGTCCCTTTAGAGGTACAAATTCCTTCCTTAAGGGTATCTCTACAAAATGACATGACGCAAGAAAGCAATGCCAAATTAAGACTCCAAGAGCTGGACAATCTTGATGAGAGACGGCTTGAGGCATTCCAAAGCATTGAGCTCTACCAAGCACGCATGGCTGGATCTTTCGACAAAAAGGTCAGGCAACGCGCCCACAAAAAGGGTGACTTGGTTCTTGCGGTGAAAAGGCCGATGGTTTTCGCTCACAAATCCAAAGACAAATTTGAACCAAAATGGGAGGGACCCTTCGTCATCGACTAAGTCTTCTCCAATGGCGCATACGCACTTCTAAACATGGAAGGTGATAGATGTATGCTGCCTATCAACGGCAAGTTCTTGAAGCGGTACTACCCTTGAAGACTTCCTCCACTGGGTCAGAGCGATGCCTACAAGGCCAAAGCCTATTTCCAGGTACTTGCTCGTCAAACCCACTCCTTTTGGAATTTTCATCTTTATGTTGAACTTTCAAAACAATGTTCACTTTCATCGTTTCATTGTTCAAAAGAAAATCAAAATCCAAAAATCTAAGGTTAGGAGCCTCTTCCCAAACTTGACCAAAATTTTTGATCCTTGAACCCAAAATTCTTGGTTTGAAACAAAAATCAGGACTTAGGGATTTCCACCCTAGTCCGCCTTACCTTTTACCGCCAAAAATGGTTTTAGGTCAAAATTTACGACCCTCGTGTCTAAAAAAACAAAAATCGGGAAAGCGATGTCGAGTCGATACTCGCAAAAACCCATTGGAAGGATGCGAACCCCATTCGATACTTCCAAAACCTCAAAATCGCAAGGAAGCAACACCTCGTTGATACTTGCAAAATTTCAAAAAATCGAGGAGACGCGACATTCCAGTTGATATCCACAACCCAAATTTCAAAAAAAAAACACAAAGGTTCGAAAAAACCTCAAATTTCAAAAATCATGGGGAGGCGACATTCCATCGATACCCGCAAAACAAAATTTTTGAAGAAAAGGCAGGGAAGCGACGCTTAGTCGATACTTGCACCCAACTTCGTGAGGAAGCGACATTCCATCGATACTCGCAACCGAATGAGCAAGGAGGCGACATTCCATCGATACTTGCAATACCATTCAGCAGGGAGGCGACTCTTAGTCGATACTTGCATTTTTGAAAACCAAAAACCCGGCTTTTACGCCAAAAACTCGGCTTCCATGCCAAAAAACCTGGCTTTTACGCCAAAAAAAATCGGCTTTAACGCCAAAAATCAAAACAAAATCTGGCTTTCATGCCAACAAAACAAAACTTGGTTTTCAAAAAATTCGGCTTTTACGCCAAAAACAAAAAATCGGCTCTTACGCCAAAAATCGACTCTCACGCCAAAAATCCGGCTTTTATGCCAAAAATCGGCTCTCATGCCAAAAATCCGACTTTTACGCCAAAAATCGGCTCTCACGCCAAAAATCCGGCTTTTACGCCAAAAATTGGCTCTCACGCCAAAAATCCGGCTTTTATGCCAAAAATCGGCTCTCATGCCAAAAATCCGGCTTTTACGCCAAAAACAAAAATCGGCTCTCATGCCAAAATCCGGCTTTTACGCCAAAAACAAAAAATCGGCTCTCACGCCGAAAATCGGCTTTCACGCCACCAAAATTTGGCTTTCACGCCACCAAAATCGGCTTTCATGTCACCTCAAAAATCGGCTTTCAAGCCATCAAAAACCAGGCTTTGTGCCACAAAATCTGGCTTTCATGCCAAGACAACACTTTTGACAAAAGATTTTCACAAAATGATAACCTTTTGATCAAGATTTTCAAACAAACATTCCCATTCAACTTTTGCTTATTTTCAACAAAAAGAATTTAAGTAGAACAAGGGGATACAAAAAAAGAGTGCCAAAATGTTTATATATGGAGGTATAAAAAAAAAAAAGAAAGAAGAAAGTTTGTCAAAAGCTTAATCCATCATAGTCTTCAACCAAAGACTAAGGTCTTCGAGCAGACTCTTGGCCTCAGCCTCCAAAGCTTCCAGGCCACGCTTCTTTAAGATGCCGCCATAAAATGCGGCAGAAAACCGCGATCCATCTTCAGCACGAGGGAATTCCTCCCAAAGAAGTTGCCATCGCTCATGCTCTTGAGTCTTCCTTCGGAGATTCCCGTCAACCTCTTCCCACGCCTGCTGAACGGCTGCATTGGAAGATCTGGCAGATCGGCGAGGTGCATCAGTAACAAGGCCCTTACCCTTGTTCGTTCTGGAGGAACCACCTGCAAAAGTCAGAAAGGAAGAAATCAAACACCAAATGACAGAATTTTGCTATAAAAAAAATCCTAGCGAAATTTTGGCATAGTTCCGGGGCAATTTCGAAGAAAAGGAAGGCACCCCGAAAAAAAAAAAAAAAAAAAAAAAAAAAAGAAAGGAAGCTTGAAGATGAGCTCAACATTGCTGCGAGCTCATAATCAATAAAGGGTTCTCGAAGAAGACTTGAAATCAAACATTGCTGTGAGATCAAGCCTTTCTTCTCAAATCTTCGCAAGACCAGAAAAGAGCTCAACATTGCTGCGAGCTCATAATCAATAAAGGGTTCTCGAAGAAGACTTGAAATCAAACATTGCTGTGAGATCAAGCCTTTCTTCTCAAATCTTCGCAAGACCAGAAAAGAGCTCAACATTGCTGCGAGCTCAAAATTCCAAAACTTGCAAAGTTCCTCGAAATTCTGCGAGACTGGAGAAGTGGACTCAACATTGCTGCAAGCTCCAAAAATCCCAAGACTTGCAAGAAAATTCGAGGTATGCATCATCATGCTCCCAATTCCATTTACCAAAAATCATGCATAAAACCATCATGCATTAGATGCTAGGAAAACTTTGACAAAAGTTTGACCAATTCCAACCCTATTTGGTCAAAACCAATCAAACTTTGTCTAAGTCAAAATCCATGTTGACTTGACCTAGAAATTCTAGCCTTTTATCTTGATGCATCTTAAACAAAAAAAAAAAGCAGAAAGAATGCATGATCATCTTGAATTGCATAAACCTCATATCATGGTGAGCAAAAAAAAAGGAGAGAACAAAAAAAAAAAAAAACCTCTTCAAAAAAAAAAAAAAAAAGAAGCAAAAAAAAAGAAAAAAAAAAGGGGGCAGAACGTGTGCAAAAAAAAAAAAAAAGAAAAAAAATAACACACGTGAAAAAAAAACAGAGAGAAAGAAAAGAAAAGAAAAGAAGAAAAAAAGAAAATGAAACTTTTCTACACCTACATGGGGTTTTTCTTGGAAAAAGAAGACCTACTTGAAGCCATGGAGAAGAAGGAAAAGAAACTTGAAGATCCTTGAGAAACTCTTGGAGCACCCTTGAAGGTTTTTGCAAAAAGAAAGCAACAAGAGAAAGAAAACCCATCTCCATTGCTTTTATAGAGAAAGCAAACCAAAAGAGGAAAGGATGAGAAATGCAAGGAGGTAAGTGCTAAAAATTAGCAAACTTCCTAAAAGAAAGGGAGATTTGAGATATTCTCTCCTAAAGAGAAGATTCTTGAGAAATCCTCTCCAAAAAGAAAGGGGATTTGAGAAACTTTCTCCCAAAGAAAGATACTTTGAGAAAATCTCTCCCAAAATCAAGGAAACTTGAGAGATTCTCTCCAAGTAAGGATATTTTTAGATATTCTCTACACAAAAGGGATATTTTTAGATATTCTTTACAAAATGACACCACATGAGATCTAAGCCATTCTTAAAAGCTTAAGGTCCCATGGGTTAGCCCATATGAGCCAGGTTTGACCACCTAGGCACTAAAAGTGGCTTTTAGTCAAAATTTCTCTTACCAAGATCATACAAAAATGGTTCCATGCCTCTCTTGAGTTGATTGGACCATACAAAAAAGTCAAAAGCTTCATAAGCTTCCAAAAGAAACCCAACCATCCAACCCCATGCACCAAATCAAGCCACAATCTTGAAATTGACATTCCACAAAAAAACAAAACCACTCCAATGGACCCAAAATCGTCCCAAAGAGTGACCAAAAACCAAACCATGGTCCCCTAACTTGCCACATACAGCTTGTTAGGTCACAAGGCCGAAACCAAAAACCAAAATCCCGACCCCCTAACTCACCACATACAGCCTGTTAGGTCACAAGGTCAAAAACCAAAAAAACCTTCTTAACCGCCTAATGTGCCACATAAAGCCTTTAGGTTCACAAGGTTAAAAGGGAAAACCCAAAACCCAAAACCCACATCCAAATGTCATTTCAAAATCCTTGCCTTGAGACGGTACATGACCTATCTCATTACCGCGAAATCCCTTGGAAGCTCAAAAAAGCAACTCCATCAAAAGAAAAAACGCTCAAGACTCTTGGTCAAGCAAGAAGATCTCCTTCAAATTCTCTTCGTGGCACACCAACTGCTAGAGCTGCGCACCTCGTCGCTGTACCTCGAGGGGGCATTTGTTGACTCCAAAAATGTCACTATGTCCCTTCAACACCAAAAGCTACATGGAGCCACATCCTGCCATAAATAGGAAGGCGCCACTTCAAGCACCAGATCTTGTCAGAATCAAACAAAAACTGCAAGATCCTTCAAAACAGTCAAAAAAGGGGTACACATGAAGTTTCAGGCCACTTCGACATCATTTGGCCCAACTTCACTCCTCCGACAGCCAGACAAGAGCTCCCGGCAGCGACAATGTCGAAGACTTCAAAACTTCGATCAAAGCCTACGGATGGTCTCAAAATACCTCCAAAAGGCCCCCTGCCAAATTTCAGGTCAAACGGACGACGTTTGACCCTTCATCAACTCTCAGGAAGCAAAAACAGACCTACCGGTAGCGGAGCACCCCGGAATCATGGCATCCAAATTGGAGCTAATGGATCATTTCAAAATGACTCCAATAGGTCCCCTGTCAAGTTTTAGGTCAAACGGACATCGTTTGGCCTAGTTTCGAAGCTCGGCATTTTCCTCGAGGTGAAATCAAGGCGAGTGTCTGCGGGACCCCAAAAGGCTTCAAAACTCAAACTAAAGCCCATGGTTGGTCTTACTTACTACTCAGGAGGCTCTCTGTCAAATTTCAGGTCAATCGGACATCAGTTGACCACAAGTCAAAGCTCGGCATTTCTCTCATGGCGAAATCAAGGCAAGCATTTGCGGGACCCCGAACGGCTTCAAAACTCGAACCAAAGCCTATGGTTGGTCCTATCTAACGCTCAAGAAGCTCGACGTCGAATTTCAGGTCATTCCGACATCGTTTGGCCTAGTTTCAACGCTTGACAAAAAATCGGCAAAATCGAACAACAAAGTCTTCGGCTTTCCAAAAAATAGGAAACTTTGTGCTCCGATTTGCGTGGCTTCTCGTCGGGTTTTCTTCAAGGGAATCAGGCCAATAAATGAGGGGAAATGTCAGGAAAAATGCAGAAGAAAAAAGAATGAAAAAAGATCGAAAAACGGCGAAGAAACGGCGACCGAAAGGCGACCAAAAAACGGGCCCAAAGCCCATGGTCGCCGGCCCATGGTCGCCGGCGACCATGGAATTCCGGCGACCCAAAAAGTCGCCGGAAGACCCTTTTTCGGGTCCTTTTCGCGTTTCGAGTTGATTGGCCCCTGTGATTTTTCCAAAATCTGATTTTTCGTGCATGAAATCCGTCGATCTTCGTCAACATCACGGATTCGACGCCGAAGTCATTGGATGATCATTAGATGCTTCGAATTCGCCAACCGGCCGACAAAGAAAGCACACTTTCTGCCCGCCCGATCGTGAAATCGACAGGACAGATGTTGCCGGCACATTGACATTAATCAATGTCTAAAATTGCATCGCCATCCGACATCAAACAACATGTGGATCCACCGGCGGTCATCGCAAGAAGAATTCCAAAAGACGCGGCGCGGCTCGCGACTCTTCCAGCGACTTGGCGACCAATTAATGAGGTTAAATGACCCATTTTATGACAAGTTAATGCGGTCATTAACTCATTATTGTGGACGGCCCAATCAAAAGCAAGCAAATGAGAGTTACAAGTCAAAGGATTTATGGCATTAAAGCCGTGAAACTCCTCCCATGATGGGGATTAAAGGCAATTAAAAGCTCATTATTCTCCATCGGCCAATCAGATTCAAGGAAAAAGGAGTTACAAAACAAATACTTTAAAACTTGTAACTCCTCCCATTATGAGTATTAATGCATTCAATGCTCATAAACCCTCCTAAATGGCTACCAAAGGCCTATAAATAGGAGACCATTCCAAAGGGAAACAGGCTAGTGCTATCCGGATCTCTCGCTCTCAACGGATCTCTCGCTCTCCCCCCGACGAAGACAAAAAATCCAGAAGCCCTGCAACTCTGCTGCAAAAAACCACCAAAAGGTGATTGAAGCACCCTTGCGCCCCCCCCCCCCCCCAAGGACCTCCCTTCTTCTACCAACATGGCTAAAACGTGGCTTTTCAGCCCGTTTACTTAGCTTTTTATCGGATATAAGACCTTCTCTTGGTCTTTGTCCTTTAAAAATCTGAGGTTAGAAAGCCGAGCCAAGAATCCAAGCATCGTGTTCTCATCTGCATGGACGATGGAGGAGCCCATACATGACTCGCGACCGTCGATCTGAACGTGTCCCCACAATCGAATGAGAAGTCAGATTCCTTTTCTTGATTTCTATTGTACTTTATTTTTCTTTTAGAGACAAAAATCACAATTCTTGTCTTTCATAATGGATGAGACTTGTAAATCGCCTTTTACGGCAAAATCGCCTTTTACGGCAAAATCGCCTTTCACGGCAACAAATGAAATCGCCTCTCACGGCATTCAAAAAAAAAAACCCTTTGTCTCTTTTCTTAAAATATGTGTGCAATGGAAACTAGAAAAAGTTTCATTTCCCCTTTCTACTTGCGAAGGTGGATCTTCGGATCACCATTCCTAAATTCCAAGTAGAAAAGTGAAATTGGCATACCCGTACAAAAAAAAGAAAGATGTTGAAACCCTTTACTTTTCTTCTCCTCCCCTCCGCCGTACCCCGAAAGACCCGGGGCGGAGGCAGCGGGAGAGAGGGAAGAATCGGGTCCATCACCAAATCAAAAGCAAGCAAATGAGAGTTACAAGTCAAAGAATTTATGGCATTAAAGCCGTGAAACTCCTCCCATGATGGGGATTAAAGGCAATTAAAAGCTCATTATTCTCCATCGGCCAATCAGATTCAAGGAAAAAGGAGTTACAAAACAAGTAATTTAAAAACTTGTAACTCCTCCCATTATGAGTATTAATGCATTCAATGCTCATAAACCCTCCTAAATGGCTACCAAAGGCCTATAAATAGGAGGGTATTCCAAAGGGAAAGGACGGAATCTCTCGCTCACGACGGAATCTCTCGCTCTCGAGCTAGCTCTTGCTCTCCGCCCCGACGAAGACAAAAAAATCCAGAGAATTGCCCGGAAAATCCAGAACTCCTGCTACTCTGCTGCAAAGACCACCAAAAGGTGATTGAAGCACCCTTGGGGGGCCACCCCCCCAAGGACCTCCCTTCTTCTACCAACATGGCTAAAATGTGGCTTTTCAGCCCGTTTACTTAGCTTTTTGTCGGATATAAGACCTTCTCTTGGTCTTTGTTGTTAGGATTTTTGTATTGCTAATTTGATGGAAAGCACTATCATCGTCAGTCATCTGATCACACACTCGTTCAGTTTAGACTGGACTTAGTAAACTGGACCTAAGACTTGAAAATGCTATTGATTTTCAAAAACTACATCCTGCATGTTTTTAGAACTCAAATTGTGCATGATTTTGAAAAATCAAGTTTGGAATCGAGGTTCTTGTTTTGCATACAAACTCCATTTTTAGAATCCTTTAGTATGCATAAATCATATTGGTTAAGAGTTCATTTTTCAATAAATCAATTTCGCAAAATTTCTACTGAACTCTGCTCAGGCCAGTGTAGCCGGTCGACCACGCCTCCTATGAGGTCGACCGCGTACACTAGAAAACAGGTTCTGAAAAATTCAGGAATTTCTGTCAGAACCTGTGTGGCCGGTTGACCGCGCAGTTGGGCCGGTCGACCGGGCTTATAGCCATTTGAACAGTAACACTGTTCACTGTTCACTAGCCGTTTGAACAGTAACACTATTCACTGTTCACTGTTCACTAGCCGTTTGAACAGTAACATTGTTCACTGTTCACTAGCCGTTGGGCATTTTTTGGGTATAAAATGAAGCTCATTCCTTTGCCAAAGAGTGCAACATATAAGCCATCCTTGAGGTGTTTAGAGGCAAGAAAAAGGGGAATGAAGTAAGAGAGACCAAGGGGTCATTAGTAAAGCTAAAGCCTGGATCAATGAAGTTAAATCTCTAAGTAAGCTTTACTTTTATTAATCATATGTTATATGCTTTGTTTAAATTATTGGTAAATGATTTTTAGCATGATAACTATGATGTGTTGAATCCATCACTTCTCTTAATCTTTGATTTAAGTTGGATTGGATTCTTCACCCTTGATTTCAAACCAAGTTTGTTTTAAAACTTTATAAAACATGTTTTGTCAAATCTTTTGATTTCTTTTATAACATGTTTCATTTACTTGGTTGAATCACATTATTGTGTTCATTCATTTGAACTTTAGTTAAACTCTTGTTTTGAAAACAACATTGCACATGCATCACATGTTTAGACATAATTAATTTCATACAACTTGTGAACCTTTGATTTTTATATCATCAACAAGTTAGTATTTATACATGTGATTTGCATTTTACTTCAATCAAATCTTTTGTGTGCCTTAAACTTTTAAATGCATTAAGCAAATATTAATTGGGCTTAATTTTAACTTGATTGAAGTTTTCACACACACACTTCATGAGCATTCATCTTAGCATTTCATAGAGTGTTGTGTGAGTTGAATTAAACTTTCATATCCGCCTAATTAAGAGGCATTGTAATTGTGCTTAATTGTATTCTCTTAGAGTGTTTTGTAAAGACACTACCTTGAGAGAAAATCTCTATATTGTAAAGGTTATTGCTTAGCCTAAGAAAAGCATTGTGTAAAGGTTATTGTTTAGCCTAGAAAAGCAACTTGTATAGGTTGTTGTTTAGCCTAGAAAAACAACATTGTTAGGTTATTGCTTATCCTTGGAAAGCATATTGTAGAGATTATTGCTTAGCCTTTTTCAAAAGCATAAATAGTGGAAATCCGATTGGGTGTTGTGACACAAGCCGGTAGTGGATGTAGGCATTGAGGCCGAACCACTATAAATCTTTGTATAGTGGTGTTTGCTTTGTGGTGATTGATTTATTTAAGCTTCCGCATATTGTTTGTTTATCATCACATGTGACTAGTTGTTTGTTAAGAAATTAAAATTGGTCATAATTAGTCATAAAGTGTAGATCACCCTAATCACCCCCCCTCTAGGGTTAGGATCCCGGACTTTCATTTGTCCTTTAAAAATCTGAGGTTAGAAAGCCGAGCCAAGAATCCAAGCATCGTGTTCTCATCTGCATGGACGATGGAGGAGCCCATACATGACTCGCGACCGTCGATCTGAACGTGTCCCCACAATCGAATGAGAAGTCAGATTCATTTTCTTGATTTCTATTGTACTTTATTTTTCTTTTAGAGACAAAAATCACAATTCTTGTCTTTCATAATGGATGAGACTTGTAAATCGCCTTTTACGGCAAAATCGCCTTTCACGGCAACAAATGAAATCGCCTTTCACGGCATTCAAGAAAAACCTTTTGTCTCTTTTCTTAAAATATGTGTGCAATAGAAACTAGAAAAAGTTTCATTTCCCCTTTCTGCTTGTGAAGGTGGATCTTCGGATCACCATTCCTAAATTCCAAGTAGAAAAGTGAAATTGGTATACCCGTACAAAAAAAAGGAAAGATGTTGATACCCCCTTATCTTTTCTTCTCCTCCCCTCCGCCGTACCCCGAAAGACCCGGGGCGGAGGCAGCGGGAGAGAGGGAAGAATCGGGTCCATCAAGCTGGCATACCCGGTGGGACACGTTCATTTGAGAACATGAACTTAGATTCTTTGGCACCTTTCTAGTTGGTGGCCGATATTGAATCTTGCATAAAAAAAAAACATGAGATGGGATTTTTTTGTTTTGGAAATTTCTTTCTTTAAGTCTATTTCCAATCTTTCTCCTTCTCGGAAAAAAAAATCTTCTCTTGTTCTTTGAATTCAGATATGAGAAATCTCGATCTCCTCCCTTTTGGACTCAGTGCCCGCAGAAATGTTTGTGCATGTTTTCAGATTCGGAAAGGGACCGTTTGCTCTCTTTGACGAGTTCGGAAAAAAAAATCTGATTTCAAACTTGTCAGATTTTCAAAAAAAAGTCTCCTTTCTCTTGGATTCAAATTTGAGAAAGTTTGGTTTTCTTTTCCTTTCTGACTTAGGGCTCGCAGAAATTGTTTGAGCCCCTGTTCAGACTGGGAACGGACCATTCGCTCTCGCTGATGAATCCATAAAAAAAAATCTGATTTCAAACTTGTCAGATTTTCAAAAAAATCTTCTTTCTTTTGGATCCAAATTTGAGAAATTTTGGTTTTCTTTTCCTTTCTGACTTAGGGCTCGCAGAAATTGTTTGAGCCCCTGTTCAGATTGGGAACGGACCATTCGCTCTCTCTGATGAGTCCATAAAATAAAATAAAATAAAATAAAAAAAAACTGGGAAGCACTTGAGAACACGAAAGTTTTACCGATTGCGTTCTTTAATCGACGTTGATCTAAGAAAAGCCTTGTCCAGAGTTTGGGTCCTCCAAACGGGTTCATTAAGTAATCCTACCCTTACCTGGGGGCTGATCTATGAACATTGGTTTCATAAGAACGAACCGTGAGAACTCGATGTATTCTCAAACCCTAAAAAATTTTTGTCAATTTTTGGTTCAAATTTGAGAAATTTTGATCTCTTCCTTTTCAGACTCTGTGCTCGCAGAAATGTTGAGCACATGTTTGAACTGGAACATCATTTGCTCTCTTTGATGAATCCGATACTGACTTTCAAAAAAAAATCTTCAAAAAAAAAACTTCTGTCACGTTTGGATTCAAAGTCGAGAAATCTTGACCTCTTCCTCCTCGGATTACTGTGCTCGCAGAAATGTTGAGCACGTCTTTGGGTTGGAACGTCATTTACTCTCTTTGATGAATCTGATCCTGACTTTTTTTCAAAAAAAAAAACTTCCGTCATTGTTGGGTCCAGATTCGAGAAATTCTGGTTATTTCCTTTCGGACTCTGTGCTCGCAGAAATGTTGAGCACGTTTTCGGATTGGAGTGCCATTTGCTCTCTTTCATGAACCCAACCTTGACCTTTCAAAAAATCCCATCTCGTGTCCATTTCAAGGATGTGATTTACAACATCTGTGCCTAGCGGTGTTAGTACACCCTCTTGGGTCTACTGTATTCGTGATCGACACATTTGTACTCCCAACCTTATATCATTTTACCTCGAGTGAGCCTCGCTCCCCGGTAATCTGAATTAAGGTTCACAATTGCTTCTAGCAGTCACTGGAACGCTCACTCTGAGCCTTTCATACTTGCTTTTAGAACAATTGTATACTCTATGGCTTTTTGCCTTCTTCATTGCTTGGGCCGGGCCTTGTCCCCTTGAGCAAATTGAAAAGAAAAAACCATAGTTTATTTCCATTTATGATCACCACATTCTTGTGATTACTAATGGATCCGGTCTTGTTTCAGAAAGGTTTTTCAAAAACTAACAATGGCAGCTTCGCTGACAATCACCTTCGATGAGAACAAGTACCAGCTGATGCTTCAAGAGAAGCAAAACAAATGCGCTCCTAAGCGCCTTGCCAGCGGCCGAAGTATCACTTCCTTCGGTAACACACAAGACACCGGGTCGACCTCCTCTCCCCGGTCCATCGTCTTTGGATCGCTGGGACATTTCCCACTTCCCGCAGAAGAAACAACTCCTGCCAAGAAGCAGAGAACCGCCCCTGGGCGCGTCACTACCGTGACACCAAGGGCAACCGCCAAGAAGACTGAAGCCCGCGACAACCTCGCGAAACCTCAGACTGCAAGAAACCAGGTCTACCTCAAGACTTGGTCTCCAAGACCTTCTCCAAAACAAAGAAGGTCCCAAAGATCTGCAAGGCCAGCATACCTGGCCCCGCTCAAGGAGAACCGGTTCTACCCTCTCTCGTACACGAAAGAGGAGAAACCAGCCCTCCACCAAACAAAATCCACCCAGCACGAGCCGGCTTATTCCTATAAGCCCAGGGTCAAGTCGTGCATCATCAGGCCTCACCAAGAACCTGCCAAGGCCCGTATTCCCACAACTCGGCCCTTCATCTCAACAGGGGCCGAGCTCGCCAAATTTAAAGCTTCGCTGCGACAGGCTAAAGACCGCATCCAGATCCTTTCCTTGCCGAATTACAAAGAAGACAAGCTCGGCTGCTGCGCGCGAGGGACCACCTCCTTCGTGGCTAGAACACAGCCCGAGCTAACTGAAGCTCAAATCGCTCGTCGTATGCGTCGCCGCGCGGCGTATCGGCAAAAGAGACTAGAAAAGCAAAGAGCTCAGCACTCCATGCTCCAGGTCTCTCAAACATGGGTCGAAAAAGAAGCACCCAACCAAGTTGCTACTGTCCATATGGTTGGCAAAACCAGAAGGCGCCAGAAGCCAGCAACAAAACTCCATGTCAAGCGACCGGTGACTCGCAGCGTCTCCCGGGCGCGAAGACATAGAGAAGATTCTCCCACTCCTTCAAGTCAAAGACACCGGAGCAACCACTCTTCGAGCTCTTCATCCAAAAGAATGAGCTCCAGCTCAGTCACCAAGATGATATCCTCGTTCGACTCTCGAAAGATGAATGTCTTAGTCACAAATGCTGAGCAGCCTCCGCCGCAAGATGACGTAGCCGCACGTATCCAGCAGCTGGAGCAGGGACAGCAGAGAATAGAAGCTCTCATCGAGAACTTACTTCTTACCCTCCAACGTCCACTGAATAATGAAGCTCCTCCAAGTCACCACGAAGAGGAGGTAAATGAGTCACGCGCCCTTACCAAGAAAGACGTTGACGATATCCTCGCCAAAGCAAAGGAAGAGGATTCAGTAAAGGAACACGGAATCAAGCCGCCATATCCCTTATGGATGGACTCGGTACCGTTTCCTACCAAATTCAAACAACCCACTCTCCAAACATATACGGGGAAGGGCTCGGCCAGACAACATGTCATCCATTTCAAGATCCTGACGGGAGCCATCGCGGATCAAGACGCCCTCAAGATCCGTCTCTTCGCAAGTACCCTAAAAGGTACGGCCTTTGATTGGTACTCCACTCTTCAGGAGGACTCTATCCAAAACTGGGCCATGATGGAGACACGCTTCCTAACTCACTTCAAAGGTGAGGAGCATCTTGTGACTATGGCTCAACTTTGCAGCCTAAAACAGGGAGAGAATGAGTCGACATACGACTACATTCACAAGTGGAAGGCAATGACATACAAATGTTCAGACGTACTGCCACAAACGTCGCTGGTCGACATCTGCCGTAACAACATGAGAGCAAAAATACGCTCCATGATTATCGGCAACAAGTCAAAGAATTTGGGAGAACTCCTAGAAGCATCTATGGAGGCTGAGACGGTGATCAAAGACCTCAGCAGTCAGAAATCATCAAAGAAAGAGCCGATCGCCATTGCAACCTCGAAGCAAAGGAAAAAGGAGGTTCTCAATGTTCAAACCAAGTCAGCTCCGCAGCCACCAAAGAAAGCTGAAAACAAAGGTGCAGGTAAGAGACCTGAACTCTCTGATGCCTTCGAAGAACGAGTAGAAAAGAAATGCCCATTCGATGAAGATGTCGAAGAAATCTTCGAGGCTCTCTTGGCAAATGGGAAGCTCACCCTGCCTGAACCCAAAAGACCAGGAGATGTTGGCAAAACCAATGATCTCCGGTACTGTCCATACCACCAGATGATCTCGCATCCTCTCAACCAATGCTTCGTTGTGAGAGAAAAGATCAACGAGATGTGGAAAAACGGAGTCATCACCTTTGACAAAAACTATGGGTCTGCCTCCGTCAACATGGTGTCGTATGGACAAACACAAAATTCACCAAAGAAGAAGGTCACTACTTCCTTCAAGGTGATAAAAATGGCCCAAACATCCCAAGAGCTAGTCCTGTGCCCAACACCAGATGGACAGCCCATATGGGTACATCCCGATCTCCTGGAAGATGAAAACTGGGAGATCGTCAAAACAAAGCCGACCGCTCAACAGCGAAGGCAAGCCAGGAGACAACTCCGCAAGCTTAAACAGCAGGAGAAAGCTCAACCAAAACAAGAAGTTCCTGAAAAGACAGAAACTTCCCCTACCCCTTCACTGGGGGCAGCAGAAAAGTCTCCTTCCGAGACTTCGAGGCCGGCAAGGAAATTCACCCTTCGTGATTTCATGCCATCACTGCTAAAGACTGAAGACATGCAGGGGGCATTATACTCTTGCAATTCAGTAATTGGATTCCCCATGGATGGGTACGAGTCCAGTGACGCTGCCAGTGACACCGATAAATGGGAGGAATCCCTCGAAACAGGAGAATACCTCTCCGACGAGGAATGGATCCCCGAATCCCACCTCATGCCGGTGATCTGGTATAACCCTTTACAACCACAGGGATCTTGGTCTGATGATGAAGGAGACCAGAGGTTGTTCAGGAAAATGCTGTTGACACAGCACCTGCCAATGTTCCGGTAGAACCCGATCAGGAGGAACTACAAGGGGTAGATGAAGAAGAAAATCTGGCTCCTATGCCTGATCTCGAAGAATATGCAAGGATCTTGCAGCGTCTTGCCATAGAGCAAGGACAAGATCACATCAATCAGCTTCATCGCAATCCAGAACCGGTGGTCCCGGAAAATCTACAGGAGTCCCCTCCAGTAACTCCTGAAAACGAAGAAAACTGCTGGGTGGATGATCCCCTTACATCAGAGGATGGATCTGACTCCCAACAATCCGTTCCGGAGACGTTTCCTATTGCTTGCAATGCGATAGTTCGAGACGACAGCGCCTCTGGAGCTTCATCTGCCGAGGCCACAAACTCCCATACTCCATCAGGTAATATATCCTCTGATATTACTACCTCGGAGATGGCATCTTCTCAACCTTCGTCTTCTGAGACTGTCACATCAGAGTAAAGACCTCTTCTGGCTGACCACCTTGAAGACGTCTCTACCGATGAAGTCTACCCAGTCAACTGGTCCCAGATGCCCAACCTCATGGGTGATGTCTGGACCGATGAAATTGTAAACAAAGAAGACAAATTGCTGGACGCTGTTCAGGACTTGTCCCCGGAAAATGCTCCACGCAATGCAATCACTGAGGATGGTAACGTTGACACAGAAGCATCTTCAGCAAATGAAAAGGATCAGCCCCTCAATCCCAAGGGTGGACTTCCGAATGAAGAACCGTCTCCAGAAGCTCTCGAAGTTGGTAAAGGTACCCGCTCTGGTCGGGATTACCACAAAAACTACAATCTAACTTCTTCTTCGTATGTAAATCCTTCGGGACAGAATGTAAGCGCCTCAAGCGGCAACATTAATGAAAATGCAGGCCCTAAGGAGGCTTTCAAGTATGACTTGATTGAGCACTTTAGACACATACCTGCACGTCTGCACATCCTAGACTTATTACGAATGTCTCCCCAAACTCGTGATAATCTCATTTCAGAATTGCAAAGACTGAATGTGGATGTCGACAAGCATGCCCCACAAGTCCTACAAATTGAAATGGACTATAGGGTTAAAAAATCAAATACCTCCTCAAAAGGAGAAAAGAAGAAGACTGAGGGATCTTGCAATGATTGCCTCTCAGTTCAAAAAGCAGCAAGTGCAATTATCGCCTTCACTAAGGAAGACCTCCTACTAGGCGAAACAAAGCACAACCGGCCCTTATACTTTACAGGGTACATCAAAGAGATGCCGATACACAGAGTACAGATCGATCCGGGTTCTACCCTCAACCTCATCTCTACTTCGGCACTCGAAGAGCTGGGCATCCCGCCTAGCAAACTGAGTCACACGTCCGTGTCTATCTTTGGAACGATGGAAGCGCTCAGAGGCCTATCGGCAAGATTAGGTTCAAGTTGCAAATCGGTGATCTTATCTCTGAAGTCACTGTATATGCAATAAGGACCCCCTCATGCTACAACATCCTTCTCGGACGCCCCTGGATACACGAGAGTGGTGCTGTTCCTTCAACTCTTCATCAGTGCATCAAGTTTGTTGGCAACGACGGCATGGTACATCGCATATTTGTGGACAAAGAGCCTTTCAAAGGCAAAGAAGTCCATTTTGCAGACTCGCAGATGTACAAAGATGAAAACGAAGAAAAGGAGAAAGGAATAGCATCCTTTGCCGAAAGTCTCCAGAAAGATAAAGGCAAGGCTCCTCAGCAATCACCGGAAGAAAATCAACCATCCGGCAAAACCGAGGAGATCAACCAATCTCCTTTTGTTGTCTCCCTCAAGTCTTCAAAGCCGCTGGTGATCACTACCAAGGCAAAGAAGACCAAAGAAAAGCCTGGGGGCAAGTTTGTCATCTCCTTTGTGTCTATTATGCAAGACACAGATTCGGATTCAGAGACAGAAGACGACACTTCGTCAAGCCAAGCTGATACTCAGCAACCTCAACCTGCTCTCACTCCATTGGAGACGCCTGCTTGCATAGGCGATCCAGCATCAGCTTCCTTCGTTGTTCCGACAACCTCACCAGAAGAAAAGCCGATCTTTTTCCATAGGTCGGCGACTTCTTCATTAAACTATTCGCTTGAGCCTTTCCAAAACGTAGGTATGCCACAACTATCCTTGTATAGTCTAATGGCGCAAGCTATCATGAAGAAAATGGGCTATGACGCTCGAAATCCAATCCGCTTGGGAGGTGGCCCCGGTATCCTCGTACCATTGGAGCCCACCCTAATAAAAGGCCAGCAGAAGGATTGGAACTCGCCCTCGAATCCGGCATCACAGTGCTAGAAGCCTTCGGGGATTCTCAACTGATCGTCAACCAGATGAATCAAAAATTTGAAATCAGGAAGCCTGATCTGTTGCCTTACTACAACAAGGCACAATCACTTCGGCAAAAATTTCACATCTGTCATATCACCCACATTCGTAGAGGCGAAAACATCCGTGTAGATGCCCTGGCTGGACTCGCCGCCTCTATGGCAGTCCAAGAAGGACAACACATACAAGTTACAGCCTGTGAGAGAAGGATTCTCCCTCCCCTCAATACACACCAAGCAGTTGCTGAGTGCCACCAACTGGTACGAAGTCGGATCTCCATCCTCAGACCTCCGATCGGCGACTGGAGGGATCCGTTCATTGATTATATTATGTTCGGAATCCTGCCTGAAGATCCAAAAGAACGGGTAAGTGTTTAAAGACGAACCCCAAACTTTCATCTGGACATTCCTTCAAAGATGCTCTACAGAAAATCCTACAATGGAGTACTTCTACGCTGCTTATCATAACAAGAAGCTGAAGAAACTCTCAAAGAGGTGCATGCTGGTCTTTGTGGAGCTCATCAGGCTGGTCCAAAGCTCTACGATCAGATAAAAAGGTTAGGTTATTATTGGCCTACCATGGTAGCTGACGCAATGCAATTTGCTAAACGCTGCCAACAATGCCAAGTTCATGGAGACTATGTCCACAGGCCTCCAGAATGGCTACATCCTACAGCAATTTCATGGCCTTTCGAAGCCTGGGGTATGGACATCGTAGGTCCTGTTTCCCCTCCATCAAGCAAAGGTCATCGTTTCATCTTCGCCGCTACGGATTATTTCTCCAAGTGGTCAGAAGCTTTTGCGCTCAATGAAATGAAGACCTCATCAGTCCTTCAGTTCTTGCGCACCAACATCATTTGTCGCTTCGGCATACCTAAAAGATTCGTCCATGATAACGGACCACAATTCCGTGATCACAGATTCTACAGGTTCTGCGACAAATACAAAATCCAAAGTTGTCCTTCAACTCCGTACAATCCGGCGGCGAATGGACTGGCAGAGGCCTTCAACAAGACACTCTGCAAAATTCTCAAGAAAATGGTCTCTAGCCACAAAAGGGACTGGGGCGACAAACTATCCGAAGCTTTGTGGGCCTACCGAACCACCGTTCGAGGACCGACCCATAGCACGCCATTCTCCTTGGTCTATGGATGCGAAGCTGTTGTCCCTTTAGAGGTACAAATTCCTTCCTTAAGGGTATCTCTACAAAATGACATGACACAAGAAAGCAGTGCCAAATTAAGACTCCAAGAGCTGGACAATCTCGATGAGAGACGGCTCGAGGCACTCCAAAGCATTGAGCTCTACCAAGCACGCATGGCTGGATCTTTTGACAAAAAGGTCAAGCAACGCGCCCACAAAAAGGGTGACTTGGTTCTTGCGGTGAAAAGGCCGATGGTTTTCGCTCACAAATCCAAAGGCAAATTTGAAGCAAAATGGCAGGGACCCTTCGTCATCGACCAAGTCTTCTCCAATGGCGCATACGCACTTCTAAACATGGAAGGTGATAGATGTATGCTGCCCATCAACGGCAAGTTCTTGAAGCGGTACTACCCTTGAAGACTTCCTCCACTGGGTCAGAGCGACGCCTACAAGGCCAAAGCCTATTTCCAGGTACTTGCTCGTCAAACCCACTCCTTTCGGAATTTTCATCTTTATGTTGAACTTTCAAAACAATGTTCACTTTCATCGTTTCATTGTTCAAAAGAAAATCAAAATCCAAAAATCTAAGTTTAGGAGCCTCTTCCCAAACTTAACCAAAATTTTCGATCCTTGAACCCAAAATTCTTGGTTTGAAACAAAAATCAGGACTTGGGAATTTCCACTCTAGTCCACCTTGCCTTTACCGCCAAAAATGGTTTTAGGCCAAAATTTACGACCCTCGTGTCTAAAAACAAAAATCGGGAAAGCGATGTCAGGTCGATATTCACAAAAACTCATTGGAAGGATGCAAACCCCATTCGATACTTCCAAAACCTCAAAATCGTAAGGAAGCAACACCTCGTTGATACTTGCAAAATTTCAAAAATCGTGGAGACGCAACATTCCAGTTGATATCCACAACCCAAATTTCAAAAGAAAAACAAAGGTTCGAAAAAACCTCAAATTTCAAAAATCGTGGGGAGGCGACATTCCATCGATACCCGCAAAACAAAATTTTTGAAGAAAAAGCAGGGAAGCGACGCTTAGTCGATACTTGCACCCAACTTCGCGAGGAAGGGACATTCCATCGATACTCGCAACCGAATGAGCAAGGAGGCGACATTCCATCGATACTTGCAATACCATTCAGCAGGGAGGCGACTCTTAGTCGATACTTGCATTTTTGAAAACCAAAAACCTTGCTTTTACGCCAAAAACTCGACTTTTACGCCAAAAAACTCGGCTTCCATGCCAAAAACCGGCTTTCACGCCAAAAATCAAAACAAAATCTGGCTCTCATGCCAACAAAACAAAACTTGGTTTTCAAAAAATCCGGCTTTTACGCTAAAAATCGGCTCTCATGCCAAAATCCGGCTTTTACGCCAAAAACAAAAATCGGCTCTCATGCCAAAAATCGGCTTCTATGCCACATCGGCTTTCACGCCACCAAAATTTGGCTTTCACGCCACCAAGAATCGGCTTTCATGCCACCTCAAAATTTTCGGCTTTCAAGCCATCAAAAACCAGGCTTTGTGCCACAAAATCTAGCTTTCATGCCAAAACAACACTTTTGACAAAAGATTTTCACATAACCTTTTGATCAAGATTTTCAAACAAACATTCCCATTCAACTTTTGCTTATTTTCAACAAAAAGAATTTAAGTAGAACAAGGGGATACAAAAAAATAGAGTGCCAAAATGTTTATACATGGAGGTACCAAAAAAAAAAGAAAAAGAAGAAAGTTTGTCAAAAGCTCAGTCCATCATAGTCTTCAACCAAAGATTGAGGTCCTCGAGCAGACTTTTGGCCTCAGCCTCCAAAGCTTCCAGGCCACGCTTCTTCAAGATGCCGCCATAAAATGCGGCAGAAAACCGCGATCCATCTTCAGCACGAGGGAATTCCTCCCAAAGAAGTTGCCATCACTCATGCTCCTGAGTCTTCCTTCGGAGATTCCCGTCAACCTCTTCAACCTGGCGGATCAGAGTGCTTTCCCTGGCATGAGCTTCAAGAACAGCAGCCCATTTAGCAGCAATATGTTCTTCCAACAACTCGAGACGCTGCCTAGTCTCGTTGATCTCCTTATCGAGGTGGCTCAGGTCTTTTGATAGCTCGATAATAGCCAGTTTGGCGACGTTCCTCTCCCGAACAAGCTACTTCCGAGCCTTCAAAATCTTATTCACTTCCGATTTGACCTCGCTGGAAGGCTTCAGAAACATTTCGTTGAAAAAGTCATCACTTGGGGAGTTCTTTGTCTTACTCCACTTATCGCCCAGTGCAATGACTCCATCAACGAAAGCCTTGGCATTGGTGATATCCAGACCAACCTCTGCGCTGTCAGCAAGGATGTCTCGCACGTGCTTGACCATTCCAAAGTCAGCTTCCAAGTGACCAGAAGAAAGACTCTCAACCCAGGAGCTCAGTACACTCTTCAACACCTTCTTTGCAAACTGAAGAGAGGGCCTAGATGAAGACTCGCCATGCTCCGTTGACTGACTGCCCATGTCAGGCCGTAGTGGGCGATAAATCGAAAGACTCTTCCCAGTCGGAGCGTCAGAAGATGGGATATCATCATGTGTTTGCACTTCTGCCGCATCAAAACTGGTAGAAGAAGCCTCTACTTCTGGACCAGCCGCTAGTATTTCCTGCTCCGGCTCCGAGGAAGACAATGGAACCTCTCCTGTCGCCTCACAACCTGCCAAAAGAGGAAAGGTATGAACATGATCTTGTCAAATAAAAAAAAAACAAATTTGTCAAGACTATTGTTGTGAAATACCTTCTCCGACGACCGGTGGAGCGCTTTCTGTCTCCATAAACTCGTCCGAAGTGTCGCAGAAAGCTACATCCAAGGATGGCTCAGAGTCGTCAGAGTCCTCTGGCAAATCAGCTGACAAAAAAGGGGGGAGGAGAAACGTCAGCAAAATTTAGCAAAGAAAACAAAATGCCAAAAAAAGGGGGGAAGTAAAGAAGTAGTACCAGGAGAAGATTCTGGATCTACTCTAGAGTCCCTTGGCTCTTCCTCAGATGCCATAGTCGGATCCGTCGCCACCTCATCGGCCGGGGCCTCAGGCATCACCAAGACATCATCCCCTGCAAAAAGAAAAGAAAGCAGTGGATCTAAACAAAAATCTCTCAAAAAAAAAACAAAAAAAACAAAAAGAGAGAGAAGCAGAAAGAGAAAGGGAAAGGATCATACCATCGTCGGCTTTTTCCTCTCGACTCCTCTTTTCTGGAGGCTCTTCAGCATCCCGCGAGACCTCCTCGTCAATGGTAAGAGGGACTTCCACGTCAGGAGAATCTTCACACTGCTTCTTATGACGGTACTGCCCTCTCTTCCTCTTGCTCCTGCGGGTCGGTTTACCTGAAGAACCTGTCCCGCTATCAAAGTCAGGCCTCTCACCAGAGTCCTCACTGGATGGTCCGCTCCTGCCAGTGGACCCCATGGAAGTCCTCCTTCGTTCCGCTTGCTTCCAAGCGTCGATCTCAGCTTCCTCCTCCTCTAGCTGTCTCAGGACCTCACCAGGTACCTCTTGCACAGCTCCAAATCCGACGACATCCCGGTCCTTGAGAAAGCCTATCCTATGCTTCTCTCCAGAAAGGAAGGCCAAAACCTCCTCTCGACGGACGTCGTCTGATCTACCAAGGTCCTTCCCGGAAGATTGCTTGACATTGAGCTCCTTCTTGGAAAGCCCCCGGTACACTGAGAAGCTCTCCGCGAACCATTTCGTGAAGCCAGCGGTCCGGAAAGTGGGCAGCTCAGGATAGGAAATCATGGCGGTAGTGTCTTCCGCACTATAAAAAGCCCATGCGTTCCTCCCGTCCTGAAGACCCCCAAAACGCTTCACCATGCTCGAAGGCGCTCCTACAACGCCTTGGGAGAAGCCCAACTGCAACGCAAAACGAGAAGGAACATACGGCTGGATGTCAACAAAAAGATGTCGACGATACACCATCGTACCAACACGTATGTTAAAAAGCCATCCCTTCTCTGCGTTCGTCAAAGAATAGTGTCTTCCTGACCCTGCTCTGGTGGAATCGCGGGAGACACCAAAATCAAAAGCCTTCTTCCGCAGACCGGGAGAAAGCTTGACTGAAGACTGCCCCATCTCGACGTCCCTGAACCGTCGGATCCTCAAACGGGCAGACAAAAGAGATTCGGAAACGGCTTTCCCTCTAGCCAACCGAATCATACACGGGTCATCATCCTGTGCAGCACCTAAACAGTGGAAGCCAGGACAGTGGTATACAAACCACGAATAGAAAATATGGGCTGAAAATACCCTATTCATAGGGAGCCCAAGCCGAACCAAGAAAGCAGCAGCCTGCAGTTCGGTGCACAAATAGGAGTAAAGAGCAGGTACCAAAGCAAGCTGCTCTCCGAACGCCATCTGACAAGCCGGAAAAATACAATGCGGCCTGATGTGCGTTCCATCTCCTCCAGCAAAAACTGCCTCACCCAGCCAATAAGTGAGGTAAACAGCAAGATCTCTCCGCAGCGCAATGTCAGAACAAATGGCGTCTGTGCTTGTAAGAAAATCCCTCAAATTTTCTCGCATAGCGGAGATCTTCTTCAGGTTCTTAACTCTGGCTTCCTGGGACATACTCTCAGAAGCATCCCCACCGTCAAAGAAGTTGGAAGACAAAGAGCTGAGACTCCTCCAACTACTCCATCAGACTTTCGAGCCCTCCTTCTCCTTCAAAAAATCGTAGAAGGCGATGAGCTGAAAGTACAGAAGCCTGAACTCATTTGACTGCTCCTTAAGGACACTGTCAATAGGCATAAGCTCCTCATAGAGTTTGCCGAGGATAGGCAGCCCGGTGGTAGCGCTCAACTCCTTCAAAGAAAAACCAATTTCACCGTTCACTACAATGAAGGTGTTGGTCTGCGGAAGGAAAGACTCCAACATGGCCATGAAGGCCTCATCGGAGAAAACGACGGTTTGCCGAAAAGCGCGAACTGCATCAAAAACTTCAGCCTCCTTCAGAATGGCGCCACCAATCTGCAGGATGTGATCAGTCCATGACTCCCAACCTGAGTCAGCACTGAAACGGCCGCGAAGCCGAAAGGGGTTTACCCAATTACTGCCGTCACCGCTAAAAATGCCAAGGCCCACCGGTCTCAAATCGACTGATGGATGATCAGAACCTTGGTAGCCGCTGGCTGGCATCAACATGTCCATACGGGCAGGCGGCTTCTCTGCATAACGAGAAGGGCCGCCAACAAAAATCCCGGTCTTGACCACATTGGTCCTCTTCACCCAACTTGGAGGATCTTCTCTCTTAGAGCATGTGGGAGAAAGACTCATGATCGAGATAGTGCGATCAAAAGTCGATCGGGTAGAAATAGTTCTCTCCTCACCATCAGCTGTGTAAGAGAACTGAAAGCATCTCCTTTGGAATGACGAGTCATCAGGGACAGCGTCACCAAAGATAAAGGTAGGCTTGGGCACAACGCTCTGATCGTCCATGACCCAAGGACGATTGCTTGCCATAATTTTATAAAACTCCTCATCCTTGAGAGCGATCAATCGATGTCTCATCTCATCTCGGTTGAGCGAGTCGCATTCTTCCAAATTCGTCTCCACATAACGAACTTCTTCCCAAGCCTGTTTAACGGCCGCATTAGAAGATCTGGCAGATCGGCGAGGTGCATCAGTAACAAGGCCCTTACCCTTGTTCGTTCTAGAGGAACCACCTGCAAAAGTCAGAAAGGAAGAAATCAAACACCAAATGACAGAATTTTGCTATAAAAAAAATCCTAGCGAAATTTTGGCATGGTTCCGGGGCAATTTCGAAGAAAAGGAAGGCACACCGAAAAAAAGAAAGGAATCTTGAAGATGAGCTCAACATTGCTGCGAGCTCATAATCAATGAAGGGTTCTCGAAGAAGACTTAAATTCAAATATTGCTGCGAGATCAAGCCTTTCTTCTCAAATCTTCGCAAGATCAGAAAAGAGCTCAACACTGCTGCGAGCTCAAAATTCCAAAACTTGCAAAGTTCCTCGAAATTCTGCGAGACTGGAGAAGTGGGCTCAACATTGCTGCAAGCTCCAAAAATCCCAAGACTTGCAAGAAAATTCGAGGTATGCATCATCATGCTCCCAATTTCATTTACCAAAAATCATGCATAAAACCATCATGCATTAGATGCTAGGAAAAGTTTGACAAACGTCTGACCAATTCCAACCCAATTTGGTCAAAACCAATCAAACTTTGTCTAAGTCAAAATCCATGTTGACTTGACCTAGAAATCCTAGCCTTTTATCTTGATGCATTTAAAAAAAAAAAAGAAGAAGAAAGAATGCATGATCATCTTGAATTGCATAAACCTCATATCATGGTGAGCAAAAAAAAAAAAAAGAGAAGAACAAAAAAAAAAACCTCTTCAAAAAAAAACAGAGAGAGAGAGAAAAAGGGGCTGGCCCATGGGACGTGACCCACAGGCCACGTGGCTGTATGGCCAGGTCCGTACGGACCTGTCCGTACAGCACAAAAAAAAGGGAGCGAAAAAAAAAAAAAAAAGAAGCAAAAAAAAAAAAGAAGAACAAAAAAAGGGGGCAGAACGTGCACAAAAAAAAAAAAAAAGAAAGAAAGAAAGAAAACACGTGAAAAAAAAAAAAAAAAGGAAACTTTCCTACATCTACATAGAGTTTTTCTTGAAAAAAAGAAGACCTACTTGAAGCCATGGAGAAGAAGAAGAAGAAACTTGAAGATTCTTGAGAAATTCTTGGAGCACTCTTGAAGGTTTTTGCAAAAAGCAAGCAACAAGAGAAAGAAAACCCATCTCCATTGCTTTTATAGAAAAAGCAAACCAAAAGAGGAAAGGAAGAGAAAAGCAAGGAGGTAAGTGCTAAAAATTAGCAAACTTCCTAAAAGAAAGGGAGATTTGAGATATTCTCTCCTAAAGAGGAGATTCTTGAGAAATTCTCTCCAAAAAGAAAGGGGATTTGAGAAACTTTCTCCCAAAGAAAGATACTTTGAGAAAATCTCTCCCAAAATCAAGGAAACTTGAGAGATTCTTTCCAGGTAAGGATATTTTTAGATATTCTCTACACAAAAGGGATATTTTTAGATATTCTTTACAAAATGACACCACATGAGATCTAAGCCATTTTTAAAAGCTTAAGGTCCCATGGGTTAGCCCATATGAGCCAGGTTTGACCACCTAGGCACTAAAAGTGGCTTTTAGTCAAAATTTCTCTTACCAAGAGCATACAAAAATGGTTCCATGCCTCTCTTGAGTTGATTGGACCATACAAAAAAAATTTCAAACTTCATGGGCTTCCAAAAGAAATCCAACCCCATGCACCAAATCAAGCCACAATCTTGAAATTGACATTCCACAAAAAACCAAACCACTCCAATGGACCCAAAATTGTCCCAAAGAGTGACCAAAAACCAAACCATGGTCCCCTAACTTGCCACATACAACTTGTTAGGTCACCAGACCGAAACCAAAAACCAAAATCAGACCCCCTAACTTGCCACATACAGCCTGTTAGGTCACAAGGTCAAAAACCAAAAAACCTTCTTAACCGCCTAATGTGCCACATAAAGCCTTTAGGTTCACAAGGTTAAAAGGGAAAACCCAAAACCCAAAAACCCACATCCAAATGTCATTTCAAAATCCTTGCCTTGAGACGGTACATGACCTATCTCATTACCGCGAAATCCCTTGGAAGCTCAAAAAAGCAACTCCATCAAAAGAAAAACGCTCAAGACTGTTGGTCAAGCAAGAAGATCTCCTTCAAATTCTCTTCGAGGCACACCGACTGCTAGAGCTGCGCACCTCGTCGCTGTACCTCAAGAGGGCATTTGTTGATACCAAAAATGTCACTATGTCCCTTCAACACCAAAAGCTACATGGAGCCACATCCTGCCATAAATAGGAAGGCGCCACTTCAAGCACCAGATCTTGTCAGAATCAAAGAAAAACTGCAAGATCCTTCAAAGCAGCCAAACGAGGGGTACACATGAAGTTTCGGGCCATTTCGACACCATTTGGCCTAACTTCACTCCTCCAACAGCCAGACAAGAGCTCCCGGTAGCGACAGTGTCGAAGACTTCAAAACTTCGATCAGAGCCTACGGATGGTCTCAAAATACCTCCAAAAGGCCCCCTGCCAAATTTCAAGTCAAACGGACGACGTTTGACCCTTCATCAACTCTTAGGAAGAAAAAACAAGCCCATCGGCAGTGGAGCACCCCGGAATCATGGCATTCAAATTGGAGCTAATGGATCATCTCAAAATGACTCCAATAGGCCCCCTGTCAAGTTTTAGGTCAAACGGACATCGTTTGGCCTAGTTTCAAAGCTCGGCATTTTCCTCGAGATGAAATCAAGGTGAGCATTTGCGGGACCCCAAAAGGCTTCAAAACTCAAACCAAAGCCTATAGTTGGTCCTATCTAATGCTCAAGAAGCTCCACGTCGAATTTCAGGTCATGCCGACATCGTTTGGCCTAGTTTCAATGCTTGACAAAAAATCGGCAAAACCGCACAACAAAGTCTTCAGCTTTCCAAAAAATAGGAAACTTTGTGCTCCGTTTTGCGTGGCTTCTCGTCGGGTTTTCTTCAAGAGAATCAGGCCAATAAATGAGGGGAAATGTCAGTAAAAATACAGAAGAAAAAAGAATGAAAAAAGATCGAAAAACGGCGAAGAAACGGCGACCGGACGGCGACCAAAAAACGGGCCCAAGGCCCATGGTCGCCGGCGACCATGGGTGCATGGTCGCCGGCGACCATGGAAATTCCGGCGACCCAAAAATTCGCCGGAAGACCCTTTTTCGGGTCCTTTTCGCGTTTCGAGTTGATTGGCCCCTGTGATTTTTCCCAAATCTGATTTTTCGTGCATGAAATCCGTCGATCTTCGTCAAACATCACGGATTCGACACCGAAGTCATTGGATGATCATTAGATGCCTCGAATTCGCCAATCGGCCGACAAAGAAAGCACACTTTCCGCCCGCCCGATCGTGAAATCGACAGGACAGATGTTGCCGGCACATTGACATTAATCAATGTCTAAAATTGCATCGCCATCCGACATCAAACAACATGTGGATCCACCGGCGGTCATCGCAAGAAGAATTCCAAAAGACGCGGCGCGGCTCGCGACTATTCAAGCGACTTGGCGACCAATTAATGAGGTTAAATGACCCATTTTATGACAAGTTAATGCGGTCATTAACTCATTATTGTGGACGGCCCAATCAAAAGCAAGCAAATGGGAGTTACAAGTCAAAGGATTTATGGCATTAAAGCCGTGAAACTCCTCCCATGATGGGGATTAAAGGCAATTAAAAGCTCATTATTCTCCATCGGCCAATCAGATTCAAGGAAAAAGGAGTTACAAAACAAGTAATTTAAAAACTTGTAACTCCTCCCATTATGAGTATTAATGCATTCAATGCTCATAAACACTCCTAAATGGCTACCAAAGGCCTATAAATAGGAGGGTATTCCAAAGGGAAAGGACGGAATCTCTCGCTCTCGACGGAATCTCTCGCTCTCGAGCTAGCTCTCGCTCTCCCCCCCGACGAAGACAAAAAAATCCAGAGAATTGCCCGGAAAATCCAGAACTCCTGCAACTCTGCTGCAAAGACCACCAAAAGGTGATTGAAGCACCCTTGGGGGGCCACCCCCCCAAGGACCTCCCTTCTTCTACCAACATGGCTAAAACGTGGCTTTTCAGCCCGTTTACTTAGCTTTTTATCGGATATAAGACCTTCTCTTGGTCTTTGTCCTTTAAAAATCTGAGGTTAGAAAGCCAAGCCAAGAATCCAAGCATCGTGTTCTCATCTGCATGGACGATGGAGGAGCCCATACATGACTCGCAACCGTCGATCTGAACGTGTCCCCACAATCGAATGAGAAGTCAGATTCCTTTTCTTGATTTCTATTGTACTTTATTTTTCTTTTAGAGACAAAAATCACAGTTCTTGTTTTTCATAATGGACAAGACTTGTAAATCGCCTTTTACGGCAAAATCGCCTTTCACGACAACAAATGAAATCGCCTTTCACGGCATTCAAAAAAAACCTTTTGTCTCTTTTCTTAAAATATGTGTGCAATAGAAACTAGAAAAAGTTTCATTTCCCCTTTCTGCTTGTGAAGGTGGATCTTCAGATCACCATTCCTAAATTCCAAGTAGAAAAGTGAAATTGGCATACCCGTACAAGAAAAAGGAAAGATGTTGATACCCCCTTATCTTTTCTTCTCCTCCCCTCCGCCGTACCCCGAAAGACCCGTGGCGGAGGCAGCGGGAGAGAGGGAAGAATCGGGTCCATCAGGAGTGAGGAAGGATAGTGTGAGTAGAGGACAACAGAGTGCAAGCTAGAGAGTTGAGGATTAGATTGCAGGGGAGAGCATGGCATGGACGTGTTGCTGGGGGTGGTAGGATATTATATATAAATTGGAAGACTTCCCTGTTTCAACCTTACAAGCAATCATGCTGGATGTCATCAGGAGTAGCAAAGAAAAGCTATTACAAAAAAAAATAGTGATTTGAGTGTAAAAGATGAAAGATTGAAAGAAAAACATTTCTGATTCAACAAAATGTAGAAAACACACTATATGACAATGCTTTTTATGCAACAAAAATAAAATAAAAAATAAGTCCCTAATGCGTTCTCAAATCATACATCTCTTAAGCAACAAAAACCATGTTTTTTTTTATTAATACCACTATCTGAGCAAGGATACTACAGCACAACTGAGACAAAAATTGGCCTTCAACAGGCTCATCTCAGTGACAACATGAGGTACACAGAGTAAGTTGGCTTTGCTATGCAGAGGCCAATGGAGTATTTCCTTTTCCTGCATGATCATTTTCCATATCTTTGAGTCATTGAAATGGTTGGAACCTAAGGTTTCCATCTTTAAAAAAAGACCATATCAAAAAAATCATGATATTTCAACTCTCTTATAATATTATAATAACATCCCTAAGTATTGACTAATATCAACTAATTAATAGAATCTGCCCTGTTGCAAAACGAAATGAAACAATTTGTTGGTTGCTATCACAATACAGCTGTGTAATGTGAAAAATCGATCACATCGTATTTTTTCTGCTCTCTTTTTCAACTTAGAAAAATTGATCAATATTTAAAACCCATTTGTTTGGGGGACTGTAACTTGAAACCAAACACATTTCAATGTGGAAAAAGAAGACGAAATCAAAACATGTTGTATTCTATTTGGTTTTTGCGCTAGTCCTGCAGTGATTTACATATCACTGCCACTATATGTAGAATTCAGGTATAACACAAAGTACTGTCCCAATTTTCATGCTCCAATGTTCGATGCATACCATAAAATATATATTACAATTAGACCCAAAGGTACCTGAAATATATACATAACATAAAATGGGGTAAAGATTATGGTCAACCATCATGCTGGATGTCATTAGGAGTAGCATCGAAAACCTTGTACAAAAAAACAGTCATTTGAGTATGAATTTTAAAAGAAATTAAATCCAAATATAACTCATTTTCAAGTCTATGGTATGCTACCCACAGGCCCAGATGAAGACGACGTGAAGCTCTGCATCCATGTCATCAGTTGGTTCAATTGGGTTCGCATCTGGACCACTTCCTCTTGCAAGGCTATCTCCTAAGCTGTCTCCATCTCAACTTTCGTCGCCGATTCAACAGCTTCAGTTCGTGCTTCAGCAATTGAAGCTCGTGGGCCATAGATATCAGAGGGGTGACACCTAACCCTGGCATCTCGTGTTGTGTTGTTCTGTGAGTTTTCTGGTTGTTGGCTAGGTCTTTCATTGAGCTATCTCTGCAATTCATAATCAAATACTTAAAGATGGACCTGTAACGCCCCACCCATACCCATGCATGATATTGTCCGCTTTGGCCCACCGGCCTCACGGTTTTGCTTCTGATGGGCCTCAACCCATCAAAAGGCCTCATGCAAGGTAAGGGTGTAAGCTCTACATATAACCCCATTCACTTTCCTCTCTATAGTCGATGTGGGACTCCGGGGCGTCACAATCCACCCCCCTTAAAGGCTGCACGTCCCTGTGCAGTAGGCTGGCAGGCTGCCAGTCTCTGTAGCCTGCCAGCCCTCATGGCCCGCCCACATGGAGACCCGCCCACTTGCACCAGACCACGGCAGGGGACCCACACTCGAACTAGTCGAGAGTCGGCTCTGATACCATCTGTAACGCCCCACCCATACCCATGCATGATATTGTCCGCTTTGGCCCACCGGCCTCACGGTTTTGCTTCTGATGGGCCTCAACCCATCAAAAGGCCTCATGCAAGGTAAGGGTGTAAGCTCTACATATAACCCCATTCACTTTCCTCTCTATAGTCGATGTGGGACTCCGGGGCGTCACAAGGAGGATCAAACGTTTCAAACGTTTGAGCCAACTGATGAACCCGAGTGGGATGCCGGAGATGGCTTCGGAGCCATCTGAGCCTGCGTTAGAGAGATCGTCATCTTAGCAATTCTTTAGATGAACTTTCTTTTAATGATAAACTTTTCCTAGTAATTATTTGATTTATTCTGCAACTTGAATTATTAATGTTTATCTGATTTTTCTGTTGGGTTTCATTTATGATCGTTTGATACCAATTGAATAAAGCTTCCGTTGCATTTAATGAAATTTGTTTTGACTCACCACAGGTTGAAAATTTTTTTTTGTGGGTCCACTTTTTGGAAGCTTGTGTTGTATTAAACACAGGAATTTGAATTTGAATTTTAATTTTTCACGTTTTTCCCAATTCTTATTTTTGGGGACGTAACAGTTGGTATCAGAGCCCAGCACGATCTTCGGATATTAAAATGGATAGCAACAATAGGACGTGGTGAGGATTGCGAATTCCGTTAGACAGGCTTTACGTGCTAATTGTAAAGTCTATAGAATTGCTTGTTAGCTTGTTTAATTGGATCTAACCTATCATTATTTTATTGTAGATCATGGTACAGCGTACGACTAGATCTCAGGACAAGGAACTTGGGAATGGATCGAATAATCCAGATGATCGTTTTAATCAACTCTTGCAAGCTTTTGTTCAAGCACAAACTACCCAAAATGAGCAGCAGAAAGAACGTGAGACTGAACAAGCTGCAGAAAAACAGCGAGAAAGGGAAGAACGAGCTGCTGAAAGAGCACAAGCAGACAGAGATAGAGCAGCATTTCAGGCTCAGATCTTGGCCTTGACTGACAGAGCAGCTCAGCCAGTGCAAGTGGTCATGCCTCCTAGGGAAATGGATCCAAATGATATCTATGAGAAATTTAGGAAGAGGGTTCCTCCTGAGTTTCACGGATCAGAAGATCCGATGGCAGCAGACGACTTCATAGAGCAGTTGGAGCAGATCTTTGCAGTTTTCCGCTGTACACAGAAGCAACGAGTTGATTTGGCAGCTTACATGTTTAGAGGGATAGCTCTTCAATGGTGGAATTCAGTGAAGATGGTAGTGCAAGCAGATGCAGTGGCTGAAGAGAATGCATGGGAAACATTCACCAAGGAGTTTATGGATAAGTTTATCCCTAAATATGTCAAGGACCAGTGGAAGAGAGATTTTCAGAACTTAGTGCAAGGTGACATGTCTGTGCAGCAGTATGAACAGCAGTTCACCAGATTGGCTAAGTATGCACCCACACTAGTAGTTCCAGAGGAAGAGAAAATCAGGCGTTTTCTTGATGGGTTATCAGCTGATATCTACATGATGATTGGAGACAATCAACGCCCGACATTTCAGGAGACTGTGAAAAGTGCATATTGGGCTGAGGGTGCACTAAAAAAGAAGGCAGCAGAACGGCAAGCCAAAAACCAGCAACATCAGTTGAGACAATCTTCTAGTCAGGGCAACCCGAAGAAACCAAAGTTTCAAGGTCAACCCTCAGGTTGTCAGAGACAGCAGTGTGGGCGGTGTGGAAAGAATCACCCTACTGAGCAGTGCTACAGGGAGACTGGAGCATGTTTTCATTGTGGGCAGATTGGCCATCAAGTTCGCGATTGTCCCAATGGCGGTAGTCAGTCCCAAGCATCCCAGCTAGCAGCTTCTCGTGCTCCTGCACAACAGCCTTGGAGGACAGCACCTCCGCAGGGACCACAGCAGATTTATAGAGCCCCACAACAACAGTATCGAGCACCAGCTCCTCAGTAACAGCAATATAGGGGTGCAGCGTCACAGCAGCAGAGGCCAGCTCTAGGGCAGCAGAGGCCAGTACAGGGACAGCAGAGGCCAGCTCAGGGACAGCAGAGGCAATTCCAGCATCAGAGACAGCAGCAACCGGTGGGCCAACTAAGAGCACCTAGGCCAGTGCAAGGGCAGCAGAACCAAGCTCAGTAGATGGGCAGAGTCTATGCAGTTACTCATGAGGATGCAGATGCTTCTGCAGAGGTTGTGGAAGGTATTGTTCTAATCTCAGAGGTAGAAGCTAAGGCCATATTTGACCCTGGCTCTACACATTCCTTTGTTTCTCATGATTTTGCTAGACATATTAATGAGGCTGTAGTGAGATTAGATGTTGCTTTAGTAGTGGGTACCCCAGTGGGTAAGCAGGTTCGTTGCCACCAATATTTTCCGAGTACCCGAGTTCAGGTTAGAGATTTCATTTTACCTGCCAATTTGATACTTCTAACGATGAAGGATTTTGATGTCATACTTGGTATGGATTGGCTAGCGACCTATAGAGCAGTGATGGATTGTTTTAACAAAACCATCAAGTTGTCGTTGCTTTCAGACACTATTGAATATGTTGGGCGAATGAGACCGATTCAGACATGTCGAATCTCGGCATTGAAAGCTGAAAGATTGTTGAAATCTGGCTGTGAAGGATACTTGGCGTTTATCACGGAGGATAAACAGTCCAAAGGGGTGGAGGATATTCCAGTGGCCTGTGAGTTTCCGGATGTTTTCCCGGATGAAATTCCAGGCTTACCTCCAGTCAGGGAGATAGATTTCTCAATTGAATTGGTACCGGGGACAGCTGCAATCTCTAGAGCTCCATACAGGATGGCTCCAGCAGAACTCAGAGAGTTGAAAACTCAATTGCAGGATTTGTTGGACAAGGGATTTGTGAGACCAAGTGTATCACCTTGGGGTGCGCCGGTTCTGTTTGTGAAGAAGAAGGATGGCTCTATGAGAATGTGCATCGATTATAGACAACTCAATCGGGTCACAATCAAGAACAAATACCCTCTCCCAAGGATCGATGAATTATTTGATCAGCTTCAGGGAGCTGAGTATTTCTCAAAGATAGACTTGAGATCAGGATATCACCAGCTCAGAGTTCGAGATCAGGACATTCAGAAGACAGCATTCAGAACGAGATATGGCCACTACGAGTTTTTGGTAATGCCATTTGGGTTAACCAATGCTCCAGGAGTATTTATGGCCTTGATGAATAAGATATTCGCTCCATTTCTCGACCAGTTCATCGTTGTTTTTATAGACGACGTGTTAGTATATTCTCGGTCTCGAGAAGATCATGAGCAACATCTAAGGTCAGCATTGCAGACTTTGAGAGAGCATCAGCTTTATGCCAAATTGAGTAAATGTGAATTTTGGCTTCAGCAAGTAATTTTCTTGGGTCACATCATCAGCAAGGAAGGATTGGCTGTTGATCCAGGAAAAATTGAGGCAGTGGTCAAGTGGCAGAGACCCATGTCAGTAACAGAGATTCGTAGTTTCTTGGGTTTAGCAGGTTACTACAGGAGATTTGTGAAAGGATTCTCATCCATTGCTGCTCCATTGACCAGATTAACACGAAAAGATGTACCGTTCCTGTGGACTGACGAATGTGAAGCAAGTTTTCAGGAGTTAAAAAGTAGGTTGACTACAGTTCCAGTGCTCACATTGCCTTCAGAGAATGGTAAATTTGTCATTTATACGGATGCCTCGAAAGTTGGTTTGGGTTGTGTGCTTATGCAGGATGGGAAGGTAGTGGCTTATGGCTCTAGACAATTGAAAGAGAATGAGAAAAAGTATGCCACTCATGATTTGGAACTTGCAGCAGTGGTCATGGCATTGAAGATGTGGCGTCACTATCTCTACGGTGAGAAGTTTGAAATCCATTCAGACCATAGAAGTCTTCAATATTTGTTTACTCAGCCTGAATTGAACATGAGGCAGACCCGGTGGATGGAATATATAAAAGATTTTAACTTTCCGATCAAATATCATCCCGGGAAAGCCAATGTAGTAGCTGATGCATTGAGTAGAAAGGTAGCAACTAATGCATGTTTAAGAGCAGAATGGTCCTGGGCAGAAGTTTTCCTCGATTTGGGAGTGACTTTGCAGTCAATTGATGATAAGGTTATGTTGGCTCACATGTTTGTTTGGGAACCAGAGATCTTGAACAGGATCAAAAGCAGGCAGTCAGAGGATCCGGAGCTAGCTCGAGTGATTGAACAGATTGACAGCAGACCAGACTTCAGATTGTTGGAGGGTGTGCTGTATTTTCAAGACAGGTTATATGTGCCAAACATAGAAGAACTGAAGAATGAGATCATGACAGAGGCACATCATTCCCGCTATACTATTCATCCAGGTAGTACAAAGATGTACCAGAACCTGCGCAATCACTACTGGTGGAATAATATGAAGAAGGAAGTAGCAGGATTTACAGCGAGATGCTTGGTTTGCCAGCAAGTAAAGGCAGAGCGGAAGCAACCCCCAGGACTTTTAAAGCAATTGGAAGTGCCCGATTGGAAATGGGAACACATAACGATGGATTTTATTTCTGGGTTGCCATCGATTCATAACAGAGATAGCATCTGGGTGATAGTTGACAGATTGACTAAGGTGGCACATTTCTTACCAATGAGCATGAAGACACCTCGAGATGAATTAGCTCGAATGTATATGGAGAAGGTTGTCACAATTCATGGTGTTCCCCTATCGATTGTATCAGACAGAGATCCTAGATTTTTGGGCAAATTTTGGACTGAACTTCAAGAAGCTCTGGGCACAACATTGAATTTCAGTACAGCATATCATCCTCAGACCGACGGTCAGACTGAAAGGACTAATCAGACACTGGAGGATATGTTGCGAGCTTGCGTTCTTGAGTTTGGGAAGGACTGGCAGAAGAGTCTCCCATTATGCGAGTTTGCATATAATAATAGTTATCACTCCAGTATCGGCATGGCACCATTTGAGGCGTTGTATGGACGTCGATGCAGGACCCCAATCTGTTGGGAGGAGATAGGTGTCAGGAGTTTTCATGGTCCATCTATTGTTAGTGATACCAGTGAGAAAGTGAAGCAAATCCATGACCGGTTGAAAATTGCTAGAAGCCGACAGAAGAGTTATGCAAACATGAAAAGAAGAGACCTTCAATTCGAGATGGGTGAGCATGTCTTTCTTAAGGTTTCACCTACACGAGGGACATTGCGATTTGGGCAAAAAGGGAAGTTATCTCGGAGATATATTGGCCCATTTGAGATCTTCGAAAGAATTGGAGAAGTTGCTTACAGATTGGCCTTACCAGCAGAATTGTCAGCGGTGCATAATGTTTTCCATGTCTCGATGTTGAAAAAGTATATAGCAGACCCATCTCACGTGTTGCAATATGAGCCATTGGAGTTGCAACCAGATGTTACTTATGTGGAGCGGCCATCTCAGATCATCGACACAAAGGAGCAAATTCTTAGGACTCGGACAATACATTGGGTGAAAGTTCAGTGGGAGCATCATAGTCCTCGAGAAGCCACTTGGGAACTCCGGGACCAAGTGAAGAAGCTTTACCCGCATCTTCTTCCAGAGGTACTGTTTTTATTTGGAGGACCAAATGTCCTAAGGGGGGGAGAATGTAAGATCCCGGTCCCACCTTTTAAATATTTATTAATTTTTTTATTAGATATTATTATTATATTAATTTAATGTATTTTAGTTATTTAAACGGGTAGGATTAAGTGGGGCGCACGTTAGATTAAGTGTGTGAATCGGTGAGTTGGGCTAATGGGTAGATGACCTGACCCGTAGTTTTGACCCAATAACTTAAGCCCAGATATTATTCCCTTTTAACCTAATCCCCTTTTATTACGAAAACACGTCTTTATCCCTCCCCACTTATCTCTGCAACTCCTCCCGTAAGTTTCTTCGTCTTCTTCCTCTTTCAAGTTCCCAAGCCTCTGCAACTATAGGATCCAGCCATCAGAATCCAGATCTGAAGACACAATCATTCTTGTCTCAACTTTCTTATCTCAGGTAACCCTCTCCTCAAATCATTAGGAGTAAATCTGTACTTTTAGGTTATCTTCTTAATCTTTCCAATATTAGGTTTTGGGTAGGAATACCATAGATCTGCTCATCTGAGCATTTATTTTCCATCTTCTTTGTCAGATTGGTAATAGGATTATCCTCGAGCGCTGTGGGAATCTCGGTTTGGGTATTGGTTAGCATCTGTGCTTTTTTCTTCAAACCCCGGTGAAAGGCAAGTACCTAACCATAATTTGTAGATTTAATACTTGTGTTCTTTCTTGATTTGCGTATTAATGCATGTAGAAACCCTTTTTAATGCCCTTTTTATAATGTTAATTATGTTTTTTTTTTTTATGAGATCGGAGATCGGACTATGGATTTTCTTCTTATTATTTTTTTTGCATTACTGTTGGCCCAAAAACGGATTGGATCTGCCACAGTGCACAGTTCCCAGACACAAATTCTCTCGTCAGTGTGTATTGGTTGTGGGCCCGAGTGGACCCCACTGATGATTAATCAAGACCATAGATCTGGTAGTGGACCCACAGGCGACCATAGGGATGGCTGACCCATGTGAGGTGGGCTTGGTTTGGTCCATCATCCAACAACTGAAGAGGAGGGCTGACAGAGATGAAGAGGGTTTGGATTATTTCCGTTTTTGGGACTGTGGGACCCATGTGGGTCATTAAATTTTGATCGGGTCCCTACATCTTGAAGGGAGGGCTTGGGCGACCAAACTGATGGGGACTGATCATGGGCCCTTGATCAATGGAGCCCACAATGTCAACCACTGTGTTGCCAGGCGAGGAACTCTCGTTTGTAAAATGACACTACTACAGCATGCGTTGGAGGAAGAAGGAGATAGGGGTTCAGTGTTCTGGGTGTCCATGCAAAAGTGTGGGATATTTATGTGAGGTCATATGAGAGAGAATGATGCTGACATGTGTGGGAATGGGAGAGATAAAGATGGTACATGGGAATGAGAAAGGCTTGGTACAGCACATATATGACAGCACATAAACCTTTTGGATATAACATATAGCCCCTTTACATTTTAAATTAGGAAAAGCCCATTGTAGTGTTAATGAACTTAATTTGGACTTTTAGCTCATAATGAATTGAAATTGGAAAATATCTTAGGTTGGGTCCTTAGGTTTTCTAAAATCATAAATTAAGAATTGTTACTTTTTATTATTATTTGCAAATTAATTTGTAATGGTATCTTGGATTTTTAATGTGTCAAAATTATATGTACTTTATTCAATTGGTATCAAACGATCATAAATGAAACCCAACAGAAAAATCAGATAAACATTAATAATTCAAGTTGCAGAATAAATCAAATAATTACTAAGAAAAGTTTATCATTAAAAGAAAGTTCATCTAAAGAATTGCTAAGATGACGATCTCTCTAACGCAGGCTCAGATGGCTCCGAAGCCATCTCCGGCATCCCACTCGGGTTCATCAGTTGGCTCAAACGTTTGAAACGTTTGATCCTCCTCCGTCTCCTCGGTAAAGTAGGGCTCGGTACCTATGCACCAAATATTACAAAGTAAATAGCAAGTACATAATCATAACTCGAAATTTAATACAACAACGAGAATAATATAGACAAGTGTGATCATAAAGGAGTAATGACAATGACACGAAAGAACGTATAACATAAACCAAATAAAACAAATGGAGCAATATAAATCACACGAAGACAAGTGCCCCCGTTGTGGGTGGTCAACCCTAAATAAATCGGGAAAGCCCGTCCACATAGTTGGTGGTCATAAACCGATCAAATAAAATAAAGTAAGATAACTTATTCACATTCAAAGCGGATTATAAGTGATCCGGACACATCGGTGATCAACCGTCCACATATCGATCTGCAGTCGTCCACAAATGACCCACATAAACATAAACATAAACATAAACATAATAGACCTGAATAATAAAGCTCCGACACAAGAGTCCTAAGTCAAAGTAAAGTGCTGGCCATTACACATTCCATATCATAATCAAATTGTCATAAATAATTTGCCAAGCCACTTTATAGTCCATAACACAATAGGGTATGCATCTAAAGAAATACACAATCTAAACTAAGATATGCATGCGAAGGTTAAGACATAAATACAAATCGATCATAAGGTCAAACATAAGGTCTCGTACCCAACAACCACAGGAATCTCTAATAGATAAAAGGTCAACGCATCCCTTCTCCATCAATGGTGCATAGACCCAATTAAGGGTTTTCCAATAGAGATTGGTTGAACTCGAATCCATTAGGATTTGCTCGAGGTCATATGAAGTACTAAACCCTATATTAGTAAGATACCGTGTGCCCAGACGGTATTTACTTAGGTCCAATGATAAAATTAATAAAGTACATATAATTTTGACACATTAAAAATCCAAGATACCATTACAAATTAATTTGCAAATAATAATAAAAAGTAACAATTCTTAATTTATGATTTTAGAAAACCTAAGGACCCAACCTAAGATATTTTCCAATTTCAATTCATTATGAGCTAAAAGTCCAAATTAAGTTCATTAACACTACAATGGGCTTTTCCTAATTTAAAATGTAAAGGGGCTATATGTTATATCCAAAAGGTTTATGTGCTGTCATATATGTGCTGTACCAAGCCTTTCTCATTCCCATGTACCATCTTTATCTCTCCCATTCCCACACATGTCAGCATCATTCTCTCTCATATGACCTCACATAAATATCCCACACTTTTGCATGGACACCCAGAACACTGAACCCCTATCTCCTTCTTCCTCCAACGCATGCTGTAGCAGTGTCATTTTACAAACGAGAGTTCCTCGCCTGGCAACACAGTGGTTGACATTGTGGGCTCCATTGATCAAGGGCCCATGATCAGTCCCCATCAGTTTGGTCGCCCAAGCCCTCCCTTCAAGATGTAGGGACCCGATCAAAATTTAATGACACACATGGGTCCCACAGTCCCAAAAACGGAAATAACTCAAACCCTCTTCATCTCTGTCAGCCCTCCTCTTCAGTTGTTGGATGATGGACCAAACCAAGCCCACCTCACATGGGTCAGCCATCCCTATGGTCGCCTGTGGGTCCACTACCAGATCTATGGTCTTGATTAATCATCAGTGGGGTCCACTCGGGCCCACAACCAATACACACTGACGAGAGAATTTGTGTCTGGGAACTGTGCACTGTGGCAGATCCAATCCGTTTTTGGGCCAACAGTAATGCAAAAAAAATAATAAGAAGAAAATCCATAGTCCGATCTCCGATCTCATAAAAAAAAAAACATAATTAACATTATAAAAAGGGCATTAAAAAGGGTTTCTACATGCATTAATACGCAAATCAAGAAAGAACACAAGTATTAAATCTACAAATTATGGTTAGGTACTTGCCTTTCACTGGGGTTTCAAGAAAAAAGCACAGATGCTAACCAATACCCAAACCGAGATTCCCACAGCGCTCGAGGATAATCCTATTACCAATCTAACAAAGAAGATGGAAAATAAATGCTCAGATGAGCAGATCTATGGTATTCCTACCCAAAACCTAATATTGGAAAGATTAAGAAGATAACCTAAAAGTACAGATTTACTCCTAATGATTTGAGGAGAGGGTTACCTGAGATAAGAAAGTTGAGACAAGAATGATTGTGTCTTCAGATCTGGATTCTGATGGCTGGATCCTATAGTTGCAGAGGCTTGGGAACTTGAAAGAGGAAGAAGACGAAGAAACTTACGGGAGGAGTTGCAGAGATAAGTGGGGAGGGATACAGACGTGTTTTCGTAATAAAAGGGGATTAGGTTAAAAGAGAATAATATCTGGGCTTAAGTTATTGGGTCAAAACTACGGGTCAGGTCATCTACCCATTAGCCTAACTCACCGATTCACACACTTAATCTAACGTGCGCCCCACTTAATCCTACCCGTTTAAATAACTAAAATACATTAAATTAATATAATAATAATATCTAATAAAAAAAAATTAATAAATATTTAAAAGGTGGGACCGGGATCTTACAGGACCCAACTTCACCATCAAAGCAAATGGATGTTAATAATACAATTATCAAAACCATGCCTTTGCAACGTTCTGGCAACATAGAATGGAATAAAGGGATACTTCCATACACACTTTAATGAGTTTATAAATAAAATAAATGAGTCTGTCTATTTTAGTAAGTTCATATTACAATTTGCATAGAACTCAACTTCATAATTCCCTTACATAGAAATAAATTCCAAACGCCACTTCAAATCACTTAGAAGAAATGGTTATTAAAAGCGCTGTACGAAATACATAAGCAACTTTCTACATGTGACTAAAATATCCAAGACCAGAGGAAAAGGTTACTCAAGAAAAACAACATTTCATCAATTATAAAGTTGGGGTGTGCCACCCAGGAGTATAACATGAGAGCTCAAATAAGATGAATTGGCAGAAGAACAAATATTAGATATGTCATCAATTTTGATGTACACTAAATCAGAAGAGGTTTGGGCATTTTAACAGAATGTATATATGGTTACCTGCCCTATTAGGATTTCCATCAGTGTACTATGTCATGCACATAATTGAAAAAACCTGTGAACTTACTCAAACCAGTTGTGGTCTTAGACATAACAAATAGTGGAAAAAGAAAACTAAGCAACAATAACACTGCAAATAGCCCAAAGCTAAATTATAAGCAGAAAGGCTACTAACACTTGTCATCTCAAAGGCAACATAATTGGGAAGAAAAGATGGTACAGTGCAAAAGCATATTTCTCATTAGTTTCATAGGTTGCTAGGGAAAATCATTTGCCTAACATCCCTAAATTTTGGCAGCAAATGTCGGCGCAATACCTCCGGAAGCAGTATTGGATTGCATCTAAAACTTTCAGATAATGACAATAGTGTAGCTAGCATCTTACGACTTCAGTTTATGGGTGGTTTTGGCATTTTTTCACAATCCATATGAAGTTGGGTCCAGCATGGTGCAAAAGATTAAATGACTACCCCAGTACCCATTTATCAGGCAGGATGAAAATGTCAGGTTCCACATCTGTGGCACATTTGCAACTCCAAATGTTGTTCAGTTAGCAATCTAATATCATTTTCAGAATTAAATCATGCCTTATAAAATTCTACAGTGTAACAGAAACAGGAAACATTAGTTTTTAGCAACCAAATGAAGACAAGTCTTGAAAATAGTACAAGTTGATGATGCCAAAAAGTGTTTTCAAGCACCACCGGTCAAGTAGTGAGTAATTAATGTGAAAAATGAAGGAGAGAGAGAGAGGATTTATAGTGGTTCGGTTAGTGTGACCTACGTCCACTTCAAAGTGATGATTTTACTTCTCCAATGTGTAGAGATTACAAATTAGAGAATACAGAAATATGTGCAAAGTTCTGATAGAAAATCGCCTGCCCCCCAGTGCCGATGGGGCTCTGTGTTTTATAGTCGTTCCCTAACAGATGGGGACGACTCTTCAGCAACGGACGCTTTGTTTTGGCGGAGTCTCCGAACCGCCCTCAACAGACGAGGCAGATAGGATCTCCTCCGCAGGACTTGGTAAAAGCAGGTTGAAGGAAACGACGCGCTGACTTCGTCACTTCATGGATTCGGACCCGGACCCGACCCATGACGAATGGATCTGGACCTGGGCTTATCACGGCCTTGGGTCACTCAGACCTGACCTACCATCGTGAACTGAATCTCTTGGACCTGACCCGTCATTATGGACCGAGTCATTTGGGCCTGACCCATCATTTTTGGGTGCTGTTGCGACGGGCGATGGTGGTGCGGGCAGCGAGGGCAGTGGTGCTGGCGCTGGGTGTTCTCATCGCAGAAGATATCGAGGAAAAGTGGTTGTCGACGACGACGTGTCCAAGGTGAGCACCATTTTTAGTGTGTTCAACACTAACAGTGACCTTTTGAAGATGATTTCTTCTTATCATATTCCTCCCACTGTGTTATGTCGTCGGGCTGAAACGGATGAGCCCGCTTGTGATGACTCCTCGGACGACCTTGCCATTTATGAAGAGATGCTCGAAGCCGGACTGAGGTTCCCCATGCCTTCCCTCGTTTGCCACATTCTCCATTAATTTTCATTGACCCCGGGGCGGTTAGCACCGAATGGCTGGAGGGTTCTGCTTGGCTTTCTTATATTATGGAGGAGGGTTCATAACGAGGATGCTTTGCCTGTGGAGTTCCATGCTGCCTACAGCTTGATTGAGTCTCCAGCCCCTAATAGGGGATGAGACTATCTTACTCCTAGGGGTGGCAAGCTGCTTACTGGTCTTCGTTCCAACTGTCCTAGTTGGAAATCTCACTTCTTCTTTGTTGGTGGAGAGTGGGCTTCTGAGACAGACCGGGCCTTGGTGCCCACACGATGGGGTGACGCCAAGAAACTCGGTGAGTCATTCATTTGCTGCTCTTTCACTAATTTTTTTATATGCTTACCCATTGCTCTTTTTCAAAGGCGCCAGTGCTCTCAATGAGTCAGGAATGGAAACTGCAGGCTGTGTGAGGGCTTGTCCTGAAAAAGACTTGGGGGTTCTCTTACGCAAAGAGAGTAGTGGAGCTGGAGGCCCCTCTCCGCAATCTCCTCTAAAAAGAAAAGGTACTTTGACATTCCATGCCTAAGTAATAGTTTTTCTTCTGCAGCAGTAGATAGGGGGGTGATCGAGGCTCGCCTTTCTAGCAGGAGTACCCCTCCTTCTGGGGCTCGCCCTTCGATTAGGAGTGCCCCTCCTTCCAAGGCGGCGCGGGTAGAGAGTACCTCAAGGGGGAGCTCTCCATCAGTGACTTTCAGGGCGAGCTCTCTTGCATCCACCCCTCCAGCGGAGGCACAGCCGTCCCATCGGGTGGCCTCTCCCACAGCGTCTCCTCCGCCAGCGAGTTCTTCTGCTACGATTGCTGCTTCGGAGCCTCTTTCTTCGGCTGTACCTTCTGCCGCTCAGTCGTGTCCCTCACGCTCCGGAGCTTCTGCAGGGGCACCGACTTGGGCTGGTCCTATGCTGGGCAATCCGCTGGTGATTCGGGAGAAACTCGGGCGATTTGTGTTTCCTCCTGAGGTCACACAGATCAACGCTTTGGGTACCGAAAGAGTTATTGACACATTCTTAGAGGGTTTGGCTCAGGTAAAGGCTTATTATTTCTCCAGACCTTCATTTTTTTTATGCGTACTCTCATTTTCTGTCTCTTGTTGCTCCAGGCTTCTACTGCATCCGTCTGCTTGTTGTCGAGGGCCCATCATAATACTCAGCTGAAGCAAAAGAATGATAGTATGCAACAGGAGCTCTCCACTGCTCGAAGGGAGATTGCGGCTCTTGAAGCTGCTAGAGGAGCCTCCGAGGCTGATCTCGCGGCGCCCCGTGAGAGGGCGACCAGGGCAGAGGCTGAGCTTTCGGCGGCCCGCGAGAGGGCGACCAGGGCAGAGGCTGAGCTAGAGAAGGCCCGCGAGAGGGCTTCGCTCAGTGAGGCTGAGCTTGCGAAGGCCCGCGAGAGGGCTTCACTCAGTGAGGCTGAGCTTGCACAGACCCGTGAGAGGGTGTTGCTCACGAAGAGTGTCATGGCGACAGAGATAAAGGCAGTGCACGATAGAACTTCTCAGGCTGAGAAGAAGTTATCGGATGGTCTTGCCGATGCCTTCATTGATGGCTATGAGGAACTTCGAGGGAAGATTTCTGCTGCTTTCCCTGACCTCGACCTTTCAGGCTATGTGCCAACCGAGGCGCCTGATGAAGGTGATGGAGGCTCTAATGATGCAGAGGATGGCGAGGAGGATGATGAGGATGGCGAGGACGAGGAGGGGAGCCGTGAGAGTGATTAGGATACAGGAGACTTTGATATGTTTCATTACACATAGAATTTTTTTTTTTTTTTTTGAGAAGGCAATTTTGTGGCCTAACTGTTGGAATGAATAAAATAAAATATTCATTTATTTAATGCTCATTATCGAAGAACATTTCACAAAGTGCTAAAAAAATTAAACTCCCCATTTTCATTGCTTCTTTCCCCTTGATGTGTTACTGGTAGTACCTCTTCAGGTGTTCCGCATTCCACGGATGAGGTAGGGCCTTCCCTTCAGAATTCTGGATCCTATAAGTACCTGGTCTTACCACCTCTATTATGAGGTATGGACCTTCCCAATTCGGTCCGAGTTTGCCTTCGCGAGAATCCTTCGTGGCGAGGATCACCTTCTTAAGGACCAGATCCCCTGGTTGGAAGGAACGGGGCTTTACTTTCGAGTTATAGTATTTTGCCATCCGTCGCTTATACTCTGCATTGCGGACGTTGGCCATCTCCCTTGCTTCCTCCATCAAATCGAGGTTGATGCGAAGTCCTTCCTCATTGGTGTCGGGGTCGTGGTGCTGGACCCTGAGAGAATGGACCCCTATCTCAACGGGGATGACTGCCTCGGTCCCAAAAGCGAGGGAGAAAGGGGTTTCCCCCGGTAGGAGCTCTTGGCGTGGTCCGATAGGCCCACAATACTCCCGGAAGCTCGTCGACCCAAAGACCCTTCGCCCATTCGAGCCTTGTCTTCAGGTTACACAGGACAGTTCTCACCATGACCTCTGCTTGCCCGTTTGCCTGTGGATGTGCCGGGCTAGAATAGGGCCGCTTTATTTGAAGGTCGGAACAAAACGAATTGAAGAGTTTATTGTCGAATTGTTTTGCATTATCACTGACAATGGTGTGAAGGATCCCAAAGCGGCAGACTATGTTTTTCCAAACAAAGTCTTTTACTTTGGAGTCTGTGATCCTCGCCAAGGGTTTCGCCTCCGTCCACTTTGTAAAATAGTCGATGGCGACCACTACAAGCTTGCATTGTCCTTTACCCAGAGGAAGGGGGCCTAGGATGTCAATTCCCCATTTGGAGAAAGGCCATGGACTCATGATAGTTGTGAGTTCCTCTGGGGGCTGCCTTGGCACAGTGGCGAAGCGCTGGCATTTGTCACATTTTCTGGCAAATTCTTTGGCGTTTGCTAGCATGCTGGGCCAAAAGAAACCTTGCCTAAGTGTTTTGTGGGCAAGGGAGCGTCCGCCAGAGTGGTTCCCATAAATTCCTTCACGGATTTCCCTCAGGGCGTAATCAGCTTCTTCAGGAGAGAGGCAGCTCAACAATGGTAAAGAGTAGCCTTTCTTGTAGAGGATATCTTGCAAGAGGGTGAACTTGGAAGCTCTCATCCTTAGCTTTTCTGCTTTAAGGGGGTCCTCCGGCAGTGTACCCTCTTGAAGGTATGTCCTTATCGGGGTCATCCAGTTCGTTTCAGCTATAGCACAGTTGATGTTTGCAGCGCTCTCATTTAACTGGCTTGGTTCAAACTGGTGCCCAAGGAATGCTGGTTCGCCTGATGGGGTCTCTAGGGATGAGGCGAGCCTAGCAAGTGCATCGGCAGCAATGTTACTCTCTCGAGGGATATGACAGATTTGGAAGTGCTGGAACCGCGGGATCTGTTTTTTTCACCCTGCTGAGATAATCCTGCATCATTGTTTCCTTTGCCTCAAACTCGCCTTTTACTTGATTAACTTTCAGTTGAGAGTCACTATAAGCGGTGAGGCATCGGGCGTTCATTTCGAGCGCTAATTTTAAACCAGAGAGGAGAGCCTCGTACTCTGCTTCATTGTTGGAAGTTGTAAAGTGGAACTTCACTGCATACTTGAGGGGTGTGCCATCAGGGCTGATCAAAACGAGGCCCGCTCCACCTCCATTCTTGGTCGCGGAGCCATCGACATAGAGCGTCCATAATGATAACAAGGGACCATGGGCGCCGGGCTGCAAAACAGGAATCAACGGGGCGCTTGAGGCAGGAGCTGCTTGGGCGCCCTTGGCAGGAAGTGCCTAGGCGCCGAGGAGTAGTTGGTCCTCCTTGGCAAGAAGTGCCTGGGCGCCCAGGTCTTGGGGGCCCAGGGGTGTCTGGTTCCTCAAGAGCTAGGCCTGGAGATCTGGAGTTGTGCGGGCGACCTCTTGGTTGTCCTCGCATGGCAGCGAGCTGCCTGATAGGGGCGAGGCGAGTTCATCTGTTTCCTCTTCTGCTTATGTGAATTCCGCTACAAAGTCGGCCAAAACTTGCGCTTTGATGGCCACCCTCGGTTTGTACTGGACATCAAATTCACCCAATTCGACTGCCCATTTAAGGAGTCTCCCAGACACATCCGACTTTCCCACCCCTTCAATGGTTGATCCGTAATCACAACAACTGTATGACTCTGGAAATAATGCCTTAGGCGTCTTGCCGTCGAGATGAGGGCAAGCGCCAATTTTTCCAGCCTCGAGTACCTAATTTTTGTCCCCCCTGTATGCCCTGCTTACATAATAAATGGGTTTTTGTATCCCACCATGATCTCTGATGAGGACAGAGCTAACTGCTGTTGAGGAAGCAGAGAGGTACAAGTACAGGATTTCACCTGGCGCAGCATGAGAGAGGAGGGGAGGTGTGGTCAAGTAAGACTTGAGTCCTTGGAAGGCCTCCTCTGCCTCTGGTCCCCATTCAAAGGCTTTCCGGAGGGCTTTGAAGAAAGGTAGGCATCTGTCTGCAGACTTGGAGATGAATTTGTTTAGTGCTGCAATTCTTCCATTTAGTCGTTGGAGCTCCTTGGTGGAGGAGGGCGACTTGATGTCAAGGATAGCCTTGATCTTATCGGGGTTTGCTTCAATTCCCCTCTGATTGACCATAAAGCCTAGGAATTTTCCTGAACCTACGCCAAAGGCGCACTTCTCTGGGTTCAACTTCATGCTATGTGACCTAAGAACATTGAAAGTTTCTCGAAAATGGTTAACGTGATCTGTTGCAGCAAGGCTCTTCACTAGCATGTCATCCACGTAAACCTCCATCGTTTGCCCTATCTGGGATTGAAACATTTTATTCACCAACCATTGATAGGTGGCTCATGCATTTTTAAGCCCGAAGGGCATGACTCTGTAACAGTAGGTTCCCCTTGGGGTGATAAATGAAGTTTTTTCTTGGTCTGGGGGGTGCATGCTGATCTGGTTGTACCCAGAATATGCGTCCAAGAAAGTGAGCAATTCGTGTCCTGCCGTGGCATCAATGAGCAGGTCAATCCTCTGTAGCAGATCTTTTGGGCACGCCTTGTTGAGCTCAGTGAAGTCAACACAAAGGCGCCATTTTCCAATGGCTTTGGCTACCATCACAACATTGGAGAGCCACTCAGGATATGTCACTTCTCTGATTACCCCATTTTCAACTAGCTTTCTCACCTCCTCGCCCATTGCTTGAGCCTTTTCGGTGGAAGCGCTCCTCAGCTTCTGACGAACGGGCTTGTAGCTAGTATCGATATTGAGGCAGTGGGTGGCGATACTAGGGTCGATTCCTTCCAAGTCTGCGTGAGACCACGCGAAGACGTCCATGCTATGCCTCAGCAACTCTACTAGCTGGTGACCAAGATCTTTTGCGAGAGTAGAACCAAGGTTCACTTTCCTGTCTGGATGCTCCTCGTCTAAGACCACAGGGGTGAGTTTCTCCACTGGCTCTGCTCTCTCAATGGTGGCGTCATCCCTTGGATCAAGGGTCTCAATTTGCAATGCTTCCTGTGGCTTTTTGTCCTTTATTGAGGAGACATAGCACTCCCTGGCGGTCACTTGGTTCCCCCTGACCTCTCCGACTCCATTAGAGGTTGGAAAGCGGAGGATGAGGTGATAGGTGGATGGGACAGCTTTTAACGTATTGAGGGCAGGTCGCCCCAATATGATATTGTAAGCTGATGGGTAGTCTATCACCAGGAAATTGACCATGATCGTGGAGCTTCGAGGTGCTGCTCCGGCGGTGACTGGTAGCACAATTGCTCCTAGGGGGTACATTTTCTCCCCTGAGAATCCAATAAGAGGTGACTTGACAGGCCGTAGCCTTTCCCTGCCTAGGCTCAACTTGTCATAAGTATCTGCGAACAGGATATCAGCGGAACTGCCATTATCCACTAGGATCCTACGCACGTGGAAATTGGCGACTGTCAGGGTGATCACCAATGGGTCATCATGAGGGAGTTGTATTCCTTCCAAGTCCCTATCCGAGAAGGATATGACTTCATCGTTACCATGCCTGGGCGCTTTGGATGGGCGTGCTTCATCCGTGTGCCTGGCCTTTCTGGCGTGGGCCTTCATTGCTGAGAGTGACTCCGCTGATCCCCCAGAAATAGTCTGAATTTCTCCGAAGGGCTGTTGATTCTCTCGGTTACGAGGTGGTGATGGTGCTTGGGCCCTTCCAGCGACATATTGGCGCAGGTGTCCACGCTGAATGAGGTCCTCAATTTGTTTCTTGAGCTCATAGCAGTCGTCAGTGTCATGGCCATGGTCGCGATGAAAGCGACAGTATTTGTTAGGATTTCTACGGTTTAGGGGAGACTTCATCTTCCCTGACCATTTGACAGCGGGATCCTCTTGGATCTGTAACAAGATGTGTCCAACTGCGGCATTGAGAGGGGTGAAGGCTTGTCTGTCTCTCTGAGGAGCTGGACCGAGCCTTTCTTTGATAGGTATTCTCTCCGTCCTGCTTCGCTTATTGCTGTTCTCCTTCCTGTCGTCTCTGTCTCGCTCCTTCCCTTTGCCCTCTGGTCTGGAGGACTCTCCTCGCCTAGCCCTGGTGATGTCCTCAACATTCATGTACTTTTGGGCTTTTGCCAGCAGTTCCGGAAAGCTCTTCGGCGGGCGCTTCATCACCGAAAATAGGAAGCTTGACGAGCGAAGTGTTGGAAATAGGTGGGCCTCGTGGATGCGATTTCAAAACTTTTGACCCACTTGAATCAGGGATCAAATGCCCATAAGGCCATTAACCATATCCAGGATGCAATCCCTCATACTCATATACCATGTACAGCAATAATACAAGCAACACCATGCAAATATAATCTACAAAAGATAGAGAAGCAGATTATACCTTTGCTGTCCGGTTATGCTTTAATGGAGAAGAAAACAACTTTAGATCTCCAAGATCTCTTAGCCTTCCACGTTATGACCCATACCAGATCTCTTCTCTATAGGAGATGGGTGGGATCTCCTAGAGAAAACAACTAGAAGCTCTAAACGAAACTAGAAGAGAACTAGAAGGAGAAGAGAAGTATGTGCAACTCTTACACAAAGGGGGCTGGGCATGAATTCCAATGATGTATTTTTCTCAGCCCCTTTGTTACTCCTTTTATAGCATTAAGCAACCTCCTTCTCTTGTACTAATTGAAATAGAAGTTTTACTTCTACACAAAATAGTAACCTTACTATTACCACTATTAGAAATCCCACTTCAAATAGAAATAGTAACTTCCTAATTCCTTCATCTTAGAGTTCTAGTAGGATTAGTATCTTTCTAATAACTTGGGCTAGCGTAGGGACCACTAGGGATTCCATAGAAAGCTGGCTCCAACTGGGACACCGTGACCCCACATCTCATGTGCAATCCGGGCCCACAGTTAATTGCAAATAACACCACTATATAAATGCAATTGCACTCCAGTTTTAGGAATAAATTACAATGAAGACCCTAAACTTCCCGATTACCACAATTAAGCCCCTCTATCAATATTCATGGATTAACTTGACTAATACTATCCCACCAATTTAAATCCACATCTTATTATCCTTGAGCCCCAATTAATCACCGTGATCATCAGTACCATCCAATTAACTCTTAATCGAGATGGGTGCGCACTTACTAATGATAAATCCATTAATTGGCACAAGGGGATAATGTAGATAGATTCCATCTTGACCATTGGATGTTCCCACAGTCCTACTACCACGTACCCAAGACACCGAGGTGTTGACCTACAGTTGGCCTCACTCATTGGTGACTTAAAGCAAATGAATATATAGAAACTTGAGTTCATCAATGTCTCACGATTGAGAGCCTATTGTTAGGAAATTATGAGAGTAAACCTTAAACTCGAGACAGTATTCCATAAGGTGCATCTCATGGTCATTTAATACATCCAATGTACCAGCACCGTGATCCAGAATCTTACATTCTGATGATCGAGACAAATCACACTATCTTATAGTGATCAAAGCGCTGCAACCTTATCAGATGAGATGCCCAGTCTCATCACCAGTTGTGAAGAAGTTTAAGTATAAGATTTGTGACAAATGTCTCATGTGTGCGGATCTCATCCATACACATATATCACATCTAATATACTAATGGGACCCGGTTCATCTCATGAACCATTTATGTCATATGTATTGGTCACTGGCATTAAGTAGTAAAACACCATTCATCTCATGAAAGGAAAGCATGATATTATTGATAAATAAAAAAATTAATCAATTTATTACATTATCTGATGGATTGAGTCCATACAATCTAACACGAAAGCCTCCCAGGAGGGCTGTCATAGAGACCTTGTCATCGGGCTCTTCAACTTGGAGTACCTCCTCGTTAAAACGAGTGAGGTAACTCCTGAGGCTTTCATTTTTATCCTGCTTTATGCTGAGCAGGTGTGTGGAAGGCTTCTGGTGGCAGCGTCCTCCAATGAAGTGCGACATGAAGGACTTGCTTAGCTCTGCAAAGGTGGAGATGGAGGCTGGGGCTAGACTGGAGAACCATTGCCGTGCGGACCCCTTCAATGTGGTTGGGAATGCTCTACACATAATCGCGTCGGAGATATTATGTAGTTGCATTAAGGTTTTGTAGGTTTCCAAGTGATCCAGTGGATCCTTTGTCCCATCAAAGGTCTCCATGGTTGGCATTTTAAACTTTTTAGGAAGTGGGTAGTTGGCCACGGTGGGCTTGAACGGTGTGTCCGTCCGTTGCACTAGGTAGTCAATTGTTTCTGGTACCTGTGCCTTCATGGCATTGAAGACATTGCCAATCTGATTCCGCATTTCCTTGATTTTATCATCCCAACGATTGGGGGCTTCCTTGGATCGATCGTAGAAGTGACTCCCCACTTCTATGCTTTGATTTTCGTCCTCCTCCTCTTGGAAATGAGGTTCCTCCCCATTACAAACAGAGGGAGGAGGTGGAAGCCCGCCATGATTCGCTCCACCTGGAGGTGGGGGACCTCCAACTTGGGCTCCACCGTGGGGTGGAGGAACTCCATGATGGGCGCGACTTTGAGGGTCGACCAATAGCACTCCGAGAGGGGGGTTATGAGGAACTCCCTGGGCGCCGGTGCCAGGGGGATGGGCGCCCAGGCCTTGGGCGCCATGTTGATGGGCGCCTAGGCCTTGGGTGCCATGGGGATGGGCGCCCAGCCCCTGGGCGCCATGTGGATGGCCGCCCGGGCGAGGCGCTCCCCTGCGAGGAGCTCCCTGGCGAGGCCCTCCTTGCCGTGCTTCTCCAGTTTGCACTCCTCTTTGTCCCTCGAGCATGAGCTGTAGGATCTGCTAGTTTTGGGTCACCAGCTGCTGCATTGTCGCCAACATTTGTTGAGGTGTGGGATCAGGAGCGATAGTGTTTGGAGGAGGATTGTTTGGTGGAGGATTGTCTTCTCCCTCTCGCCTGGAATTGTTTTCTTGTCGCCTCGTCGATCTAGTGGTGGTCACCATAGTTTTTGAGAATGGAGTGTTATGAAGTGAGAATTTTGATGTTCCCACAGACGGCGCCAAACTGATGATGCGAAAAAGTGTTTTCAAGCACCACCGGTCAAGTAGTGAGTAATTAATGTGAAAAATGAAGGTGAGAGAGAGAGGATTTATAGTGGTTCGGTCAGTGTGACCTACGTCCACTTCAAAGTGATGATTTTACTTCTCCAATGTATAGAGATTACAAATTAGAGAATACAGAAATATGTGCAAAGTTCTGATAGAAAATCGCCTGCCCCCCAGTGCCGATGGGGCTCTGTGTTTTATAGTTGTTTCCTAACAGATGGGGACGACTCTTCAGCAACGAACGCTTCGTTTTGGCGGAGTCTCCGAACCGCCCTCAACAGACGAGGCAGATAGGATCTCCTCCACAGGACTTGATAAAAGCAGGTTGAAGGAAACGACGCGCTGACTTCGTCACTTCATGGATTCGGACCCGGACCCGACTCATGACGAATGGATCTGGACTTGGGCTCATCACGGCCTCGGGTCACTCAGACCTGACCCACCATCGTGAACTGAATCTCTTGGACCTGACCCGTCATTATGGGCCGAGTCATTTGGGCCTGACCCATCACAAGTCATGGCAGTGCTAAATGTTTTGGGTCACACAACAACGATTAAACATACCATCATGTCCTCTGATGCTTGATCCAGGAGCTGTCCATCTCGGCGTGTATGAGTCATTTGGAACATTTCTATCCAATCCGGCACCTGCCCATCAGGATTTTGTGTCGCTATATCATTTAAAATAGTTAGATTAAAAACAATGAGATGGATATCCAAATCATTATATTAATGACAATTATTTAATTAAATAGGAAATTACCGCTTCATTGCGTATTCGGACGAAAGTTTTTGTTCCGGCCGTATGACTCATCGTCTGTGCCTCTCGATTTCTAGAATTTCTTCTACTTCGCGCCTATTTATGATAATAAAAACATTAGTTTTTTGAAGAAGATAAACAAAAGTAAAAGAAAAATTAAAACATTCGGCTTAGAAATCATAAAGTTCTTATTTATTTCATACCACCCCCTCCTGAGACCCCCAAAACGTAACAAGCCATGCCCATTGGTCCGGATTCAATCTAGCAGGACAGTGTTGCAACCGGGAGTATGATATGGGTATAATATTTCTTCTTCAATGTAGCTTTCCAATTCCTCCAACTGGTGCTTCTCCCAAGGTAAACCCATCTCTTCGTATTCGTGTTCTTGCCCAAATAAAAATTTGCCTGCAAAACATGCATGAAAAGCTCGACATTAGTATAAATAAAACACATGCTATCATCATAATTAAATCAATTACATTAATACTTGTATAGCCTGCAACATATCTGTTTTCCGCTCTGCAGGCATTCTCCTCCAATCAGAATAAGTGAGGGGAGTTTTCTGCCCATCTCTTGCAATGACGCCGATATACGAAGACAAAAGTCTCTCACTCCTACAAATGGGCTGCCCATATCTTCATTACATTTGTGTGGGGGTATTCCCACGATACTAAGATAAGCCCTGATTGCGGTAAATGTACCAGTTTCACTTGTCTTAATCTCGGTCTCCTGGAGCTCCGTAGCATCACCACTCCGCACCAGATTTGGGTTAGCCTCGGTAAAAGTACCAGCCGACCTTCTCCTTCTATGCAGCTCGGTAATAGTACCAAGCATGCGCAGATCGACAACGGTGCCGAGGTAAATCTACAATGAGGCTATTCTTGACTTCGGTACCTCCATCAGCTCGGTCGACCGAGGTGAGTACTAGATGTCAATCAGCATTAATGAAATTGCGGCTACGTGCTGACTGATAAGACGGGCGCCGGATATAGATAAGGCGTAGATATTCAACGATCACATCAGCAATCATGCAAGCGGTCAAGGTATGGTTCGATGGGACTGTATCTCTACCTACCTCCACTGAGGAGAAAAGGTATGGCCCGATGAGACAATACCTCAACCTACTCCCACTGAGGAAGGGTCTGAGGTGATCAACACCCATATATATGCATAAGGTAGAACCAACAAAAAAAGAAAAAAAGAAAAAAAAAAAAAGATAACACACCCTTAGCTCCCTATCCTTCTCCACTCATTCACCCTTTGTTGAGTTGTTGAACTAATTTAGGCGTCGGAGTGCCTTCGGCTGACCACAGCCAGGGCCTCTAACCCTTTTCTCTCCTTTTCAGGCTTCCGGAGTCACTCTCTTTCCCAATAGCTTCACAGCAAATTCCCATTCAACTAAGTCCGTAATTTTTAGGCTCTTACAATTGGCGCCGTCTATGGGAAAAGGAGATTCCGAAAACGCCATGCCTCCCAAAACTAAGAAGACCGGTGAATCTTCAAAGAATTTGCCAACACCGCAGTTGCTGGTGCTACGAGAAATAGTGTCGTCCGAGGCGCGACTGGAGCGATGAGAAGCGACCTCAACGCGATCATCGCCAGTGTTGTAGGAAATACCAATATCACAGGCGAGGATGGAGCGACGAGAAACGACGCCAACTCAACTGCCATTGGCATTACAAAGGCAGCCGCCACCCTCCCGCCAGAGGAGGATCGGGGGAAAAACTAATACCAAGGGAGCTCCCCGGGCAGGAACTTCGAGGAGAACGACAACCCCCCACCCCGGTGAGACAGTCAGTCAACTAAGCGTCCCCAACGACAACCGTCGCCATCTCGTTAGAAGAAGACCGAGGACAAATCTCGTCTGGAAGGAGCTCACCGGCGAAACAGGTCTCCAACACAATGTCATGCCTCACCAGTCCTGTCACCAAACTCTGGAGGATGATGAAGGTGATGACTACAATCCTCTTACTGAGGACGTCAGAGCTCAAAACATCGTTATCCAGGAGAAAGACGAGATGATTCGTCAGCTTCAGCAGCAGCTACGAGAAAAAACGGTGAACCAAGCTCCACCTCCCAGGCCTCACTCAGTTGGACAGGATGAGACACATTCTGGACAACAAGAGACGCCATTAAGCTTGTGACGATGATTCAAGCAGCAGCCACCCAAGCGGTACCCAAGGGAGGCTGAAGCGAAGAACAGAAAACAAGGATGATCTGCCTTAGTGGCTTGACGAGCATATCAAGCTAACTGTTCAGTGAAATATGGAGGTGGTCAGTTTCGTCCGAGTTCGGCTAAATACCTATGACTCGGGGGATCTCGGCAGATCTCCCTTCTCTCAGGAGATAACTGACTTTTCTCTTCCTGAGAAGTTTAGTATTTCGAGGTTCACCCTTTACGATGGAACCTCGTGTTAGATTGTATGGACTCAATCCATCAGATGATGTAATAAATTGATTAATTTCTTTATTTATCAATAATATCATGCTTTCCTTTCATGAGATGAATGATGTTTTATTACTTAATGCACATGACCAATGCGTATGACATAAATGGTTCATGAGATGAACTGGGTCCCATTAGTATATTAGATGTGATATATGTGTCTGGTTGAGATCCACACACACGAGACATTTGTCACAAATCTTATACTTAAACATCTTCACAACCGGTGATGAGACTGGACATCTCGTCTGATAAGGTTGCAGCGCTTTGATCACTATAAGATAGTGTGATTTGTCTCGATCCTCAAAATGTAAGAATCTGGATCACGGTGCTGGTACATTGGATGTATTGAAGGACCATGAGATGCACCTTATGGAATACTGTCTCGAATTTAAGGTTTGCTCTTATAATTCCCTAGCAATAGGCTCTCAATCCTGAGACATTGTTGAACTCAAGTTTCTATCTATTCATTTGCTTTGAGTCACCAATGAGTGAGGCCAAGTGTAGGTCAACACCTCGGTGTCTTGGGTACGTGGTAGTAGGACTGTGGGAACATCCAATGGTCAAAATGGAATCTATCTATATTATCCCCTTGTGCCAATTAATGGATTTATCATTAGTAACTGCGCACCCATTTCAATTAAGAGTTAATTGGATGGTACTGATGATCACCGTGATTAATTGGGGCTCAAGGTTAATAAGATGTGGATCTAAATTGGTGGGACAGTTTTTAGTCCAGTTAATCCATGGATTTTGATAGAGGGGCTTAATTGTGGTAATCGGGAAGTTTAGGGTCTTCATTGTAATTTATTCCTAAGACTGGAGTGCAATTGCATTTATATAGTGGTGTTATTTGCAATTAACTGTGGGCCCGGATTGCACATGAGATGTGGGGTCACGTTCCCAGTTGGAGCCAGCTTTCTATGGAATCCCTAGTGGTCCCCACGCTAGCCCAAGTTATTGGAAAGATACTAATCCTACTAGAACTCTAAGATGAAGGAATTAGAAAGTTACTATTTCTATTTTAAGTGAGACTTCTAATAGTGGTAATAGTAAGGTTACTAATTTGTGTGGAAGTAGGACTTCTATTTCAATTAGTACAAGAGAAGGAGGTTGCTTAATGCTATAAAAGGAGCACCAAAGGGGCTGGGAAATACACAATTTTGGAATTCACGCCCAGCCCCCTTTGTGCAAGTGTTGCACATACTTCTCTTCTTCTTCTAGTTCTCTTCTAGTTTCCTTTAAAGCTTCTAGTTGTTTTCTTTAGGAGATTCCACCCATCTCCTTTAGAGAAGAGATCTGGTACGGGTTATAGCGTGGAAGACTAAGAGGTCTTGGAGATCTAAAGTAGTTTCGTTCTCCATTAGAGCACAACCGGGCAGCAATGGTATAATCTGCTTCTCTAATTTTCTGTAGATTATTTTGCATGGTGTTGCTTGTAATATTGTTGTACATGGTACATGAGTATGAGGGATTGCATCTTGGATATGGTTAATGGCCTTATGGACGTTTGATCCCTGAGTCAAGTGGGTCAAAAGTTTTGAAATCGCATCCACGAGGCCCACCTATTTCCAACACCTCGGACCTTGTAGCCCATCTCCGACACTTCACCCAACGAATGTCAGTCTGGGTGGTGTCGGACACCTAAACTGTAGTGTTCTCTTCCAGTTTGGGGGATCTCCCCCTTAGATGGTTCTGCGCGCTCCCGGAGGAGTCGATCTCAAGCTGGTGCCAGCTCAGGGGCTCCTTTCTAGAGAACTTCCAAGCACATGGGGTCATCCTGAGAACGAACAATGTCCTGATGGTCATCAGGATGAAGGAGAATGAAAACGTCACTCGATTCGCGAAGAGGTTCTGAACCAATAATGAAGTGGCCGTCATGTGCTTCAAAGAGGCCTTGCTTCCCGGCAATGACCTCCGAAAGGAACTCGTTCGATATTTCGTGGCCACGATGAAAGCGCTGATGACCCGTGTAAACCAGTTCATTGAGCAGGAGGAAGATGAGACCCGAGCTTGGGAGAACTTTGGGCTCAAACGCGCAAGCACCCGGCGCGAAGACAGACCTCCTGTCAATGACAGAAAACCGTTTCGAAGGGAGGAGAAAAGCCGCGAAAAAGCTTCGTCGAGCTCGGTTATTGTCTCGGCACCCACTTCAGGAGGAATAAAGAAGTCCAAGCCATCTGCCGACTCCTACAAGGCTATAAATACAGTCTTCAAGGAGCCGATCTACAGACTTCTTGGCAAAATCGGGATACAGTTGTTGGATTTTGAAGAGAGTTTGTTGTTTGAAGCTTGGCATTGTGTGTTGGAATTATTGTCAACACATTGTCACACGGGCACAACAAATGATGCCTCAGCTCGGCACAGCACATGATGCCTTAGCTCGGCACAGAAGCTCGGCACAGCACATAATGACTCAGCTCGGCACGGAACTCGGCACAGAATGCATTGGCACAGTTACAGTAACAAGTCATGAGATCGGTAACTCAGCTCGGCACAGAATGCCTTAGCACAGTTCGAAGAAGTGCAGAGTTCAAAGAGGAATCAAGTGTTGAACTCGGTAAAGCACTGATCCCAGCCATGACAGCTCAGTTCGGTAAAAGTGTCAAGCGTCAAGTCTGTTTAAAGCATCAAGTGTTGAGCCCGGTAAAAACACGAAGCTCGGTTCATTCACTGAGCTCGGTCAAGTGCAGAAATCGTTGAAACACTGGCGAAGCGTTGAACTTGGTCATTTCGGCAAAGCATTGAGGTTGGTAAATTACAGTGCATGGTTAAGCACTAAGCATATCGGTAAAGTCTGTTAAGCATTGAGCAGCCCGGTAAAGCGCAAAGATAGCTCAAGCACTGAGAAGCTCGGTAAAGCGCAAAGGTCGCTCAAGCACTGAGAAGCTCGGTAAAGCGCAAAGCTCGTTCAAGCTCTGAGGTCGGTCAAGCGCAGAGCTCAAAACAGAAAGTCACACGAGAGGAAACAGGGAGTCACTTCTAATTCTTGAAGAAGTGTACAAAACAGAAAGTTGCAAGAAAAGAAACAGGGAATCCTTTCTAATTCTTACAGGAGTTTCCAAAACATCTCTCAGTCCTTTGCAATCTCGAATTAGGGATGGCAGATCCTATATAAAGGCATGCTAGGGATCGTTTGAAATATACAGATACAAGAATACACACAAAAATAGAGAGAAGATTTGTGAGTGTGTGTGAGCTTGCAAGGAGTTACTGTTGTGATTTCATTACAGCAAGTAAAGAAGAAACTCTGGCATCAAGAAGATGGTTCTTCATCAGTAGTTTCTTCAGATAAGTGTCTCTCAATTCATATTTATTAAAGAGTCTAATTGTATGGGATTGAGAGTGAGAGATTAATTTCTGTAAAGGGGTTTTTCTCTAAAACATTGTTAAATATCAAGTGGGTACCTGATATTGGGGTTTGGTGATCCTGTCTGTTGGTGCAGACGAAATTGTAAAGGGAGTTGTTGCTTCCTAGATAGTGGGTGCTATCTGAAACAGGGGTGGGTGCTCCTTGAAGTTGAAGCTTTAGAAATTAATCAAGTAAGACTAACCACGAATTGATGTTCGGGTAGTGGTTGCACCGTGGACGTAGCCTTTGGGTGAACCACGTTAAAACCCTGTGTTCCTGTGATTGCTTTGATTATTTGGACTTACAATTATTCAAGTAAAAAGTATTGGGACATCAATGATTCAACCCCCCCTCTCAGTGATCGTGTGATTCTAACAATTGGTATCAGAGCGAGGTTCCTTTAGCAAGCATTAACACGCTGAGGGTGATCTCTAAACGAATCACATGGGGTCCAATACTGGGAATACAAAAGCACCACTGTTTGATGGTACTAACTACTCCTTCTGGAAGCTAAGGATGCAGGCTTACATTAAGTCACTTGGCTATGATGTTTGGGAGGCTGTAAAGGTTGGCTACAACGCTTCTGTCATACCCACTGATGCTGCAACAAAGAAGCTAGCAGACAACGACTCCAAGGCACAGAATGCTCTCTATAGTGGTCTTGTAGACAGTGAGCTTGTCAAAGTCATGATGTGCAAAACAACCAAAGAAATCTGGGACAAGCTGCAGAGTATACATGAGGGTGATGAGAAGATTAAAGAGGCAAAGCTTCAGACTTATCGCTCTCAGTTTGAATCTCTTCACATGATGGAAGACGAGAACGTTGACACTTACATGTTGCGAGTCAATGAAGTGAGCAATTCCATCCGTGGGATGGGAGAGGAGATCAAGGAGCCAGTCATCGTTAAAAAGATACTTAGATCTCTTCGACCTCGGTTTGACTCCAAAGTGTCCGCGATAGAAGAAGCAAAAGATCTGAATGTCTTTACCATGGATGACCTTCATGGATCTTTGACCGCTTATGAGATGCGCATAGGCAAGACATCCTCATCTGACAGAGAGGCAGCCTTCAAGGTACAGAAAAAGGTGAAGGATGCTGATCTCGGTGATGATTTTGATGATGAGCTTGAGGCTCAATTCGTCAGAAGATTGAAGAAAGGAAGCAACGGAAAGTACAAGGGGAAGTTACCTTTCAAGTGCTTCAATCGTGGTGGTGTTGGCCACTTTGCTGCAAAGTGTGCGTTCAAGGACAATAATGAAGAAGACTCTTATGCTGATAAGAATCAGAGAAAGCAGAGGTTCAGCAAAACAGGAAAGACTAAAAGCTTCATCAGTCATGACACCAACGATGCGTCTGAAAGTTCAGACGATGACGACTCAGCTGAGTCGAACGAAGCACTCTTCATGGTCACTGTGCAAGAGGAGGTAGAGCTGAAACCAGTAGATGATGAGGCAGAGGTCAACCTCGAGGAAGATGATGAGGCCGAGGTCAATCTCGAAGGAGAACTCATTGCGGCACTTAAGGAGTTAAGCTTGGAGCGAAAAACAAGTAAGAAAAATCTGAAACTCCTCCATGATGCTGAAAATTCTGTAATTTCCTTAAAGACTCAAGTTGAAGAATTTAAGAGAACCATTGAAATTCTGGAAAACCAAGTCAGTATCAAAACTGAGGAGGCTGTGAAACTTGAGAATGAAATCCTTGGAGCAAGGGCTGAAAATTTAAAACTTAATCAAAAGCTCAAAGTGCTCCAAGCGATAAATGGAACAATGAAGCTAAATAATCTACTGGAAGTTCAAACGCCTTCCCACATCAAGTTCGGTCTAGGATATGAGACCGGAGAATCCTCCAAGGTTGCACCTCCTGAGAAAACAACAACACCACCAAAGTTTGTGAAGCAGACAGCTACACCTTCCAAAGCTGTGAAGCCCACCGTCCAGCCTAAAAAAGAAACCATACATGTGAAATCTAACCAGCCATTCAAGAAACAAAGAAAATTCAGTTTTTATGGTTATTGTTTCAATTGTAATAGATATGGACATAAAATAGCTGAATGTAGACTTCATGTTAAACTCAGTAAGACTGCAACTAGGAACCCTTTCTCAGTCCTAAGTAACCACAACATTGAGTGCCACAAGTGTCACAACTTTGGTCACTTGGCTAGGGACTGCAAGTTGCATATTGCTAACCGATTTCAGGTTGAGAAGAAACACAAATTGGTCAAGGTCTGGAGGGTGAAGAAAAAGGCAGAAGAAACCAAGGAATCCCTCATTGTGCAAACTGCCTTCAATGCTCAAAAGAAGACAGCACCATGGATCCTTGACAGTGGCTGTTCAAGTCATATGACCGGTGACAAAGACAAGTTCACAAAGCTACAACACTTTGAGGGTGGCTCTGTAAAATTCAGCAACAACGACGGGCGCCAAAATCTGTAGCAAAGGTGTTGTTCAGCTGAAAGAAGGCAAGATCAGTTCTGAGGAAGTGTTGTATGTATCTGGACTTAAACACAACTTGCTAAGTGTAAGTCGGATCTATGACAAAGGTCATGAGGTAATCTTCACAAAGAGTGGGTTCGCAATCAAGAAATGTAGCAATGGCAAAAAAACTGGCTACAGGGTCAACAACAACAGGCAATCTCTACACTCTGTCTGATGGATTGGAAAAATCCTGTTTAATGAGCCAAATGGAGGAAAGCTGGTTGTGGCACAAGCGCATCGGGCATCTAAACTTTGACAATCTGTCAAAAATTAGCAACACAAAGGCGGTAAGAGGCATGTCAATGATAAAGAAGCCTTCCAACCCTGTTTGCAATTCTTGTCAAAAGGGAAAGCAAACGAGCGTGGTATTCAAGACAAAGGAGCATCACACAAGGAAACCTCTTGAGCTTGTGCACACTGATCTTTGCGGAGCAATGCGAACTCAAAGCACCAATGGAGATAAGTATTTCATGTTATGCATTGATGATTATACTAGAATGACATGGGTTTTATTTTTAAAACATAAACATCAAGCACTTGATCGTTTCAAAGTGTTCAAAGCACAGGTTGAAAACATGCTAGGGAAGAAGATCAAGACGTTAAGGTCTGATCGTGGAGGCGAATTCACATCTGAAGAATTCACCAAGTTCTGCGAGCATCATGGGATTCAAAGGCAATACTCAGCCCCTAGAACTCCACAGCAGAATGGAGTAGTTGAACGCAAGAACCGCACTGTGCAGGAAATGGCACGCACTATGCTGGTTGAGAGCAAACTCGCTGACAAATATTGGAAGGAAGCAGTCCATACAGCTGTTTACATTCAGAATCGATGCATGATCAGGCGACATGAAGATAAAACACCATATGAGTTATGGCTTGGACGGAAGCCTTCAGTCAAGCACTTCAAGATATTTGGCAGCAAATGCTTCATTAAGCGACTTGAACAGAATCTGGGAAAATTTGAAGAAAGAGCTGATGAAGGTACATTTCTGGGTTACTCCTCCACTAGCAAGGCATATAGATGTCTTAACAAAAGGACCAGCAAAATCATAGAAAGTGCTGATGTCAGAATTGATGAACATTATGAACCCATGCATGTAACCTGTGAAGAAAGTCCGGCTTATGAGGACTTGTCTGAGTTGGATGATGAAAGGACTGAACCTAATGATTCTAAGGAATCAAGGGACGGTTTAGAAGTTGTTACTCCTAAAAAGCACAACACTTGGGTAGAACAACATCCTAAGGATCAAATAATTGGAAATCCTAAGGCTGGTGTTCAAACTAGACATAGTGTGGCGAACACGTTTTCACTAGTATCTATGATCGAACCCAAGACAGTGGCTGAAGCAAGCCTTGATGAAAATTGGTTAAAGGCTATGCATGAGGAGTTAGAGCAAATAGAGAAGAACTCCACTTGGGATTTAGTCCCTAGACCTGTTGATAAGAATGTCATAGGTACTAAATGGGTCTTTAGAAATAAGCTGAATGAAGATGGACAAGTTGTGAGAAACAAAGCACGGTTAGTTTGTAAAGGCTATGCTCAAATTGAAGGCATAGATTTTGAAGAAACCTTCGCACCAGTGGCTCGTCTGGAAGCCATACGCATGTTCCTGGCATTGGCTGCATACAAGAACTTCAAGGTATTTCAAATGGATGTGAAGTCAGCCTTTTTGAATGGGCTACTTGAGGAAGAGGTTTACATTGAGCAACTAGATGGTTTTCTCTTGAGCAATAGTTCAGACCTAGTGTGTAAGTTGAGGAAGGCTTTATATGGCCTGAAACAAGCACCGAGGGCCTGGTATGCACGGCTGGACAGTTATCTTCGCAAGATTGGTTTCGGCAAAGGAATTGTTGATAGCAGTCTCTATGTCAAAACAGAACAAAATAACCAACTAGTTATCATAGTTTATGTCGATGACATAATCTTTGGTGGTAATGACGAGGAGTTGTGCAGAAATTTTGCTGAAGAGATGAAGAATGAATTTGAAATGTCCATGCTCGGAGAGCTAAGTTTCTTCCTTGGTCTCCAAGTGCAGCAGCTGAAGCATGGTATCTTCATATCTCAGTTGAAGTACATCAAGGAGATGCTGAAACGGTTCAACATGAAAGACAGCAAGCCAGTAAGCACGCCTATGTCCACTAACACAAAGCTAAGCAAAGATGACAAGGCTCCATCAGTTGATCACACCACTTACCGATCAATGATAGGGAGCTTGCTCTACCTGACTGCTACAAGACCGGACATTCTATAGGCGGTATGTATGGTGGCGAGATTTCAAGCATCACCAACTGAAGAGCACCTTACAGCAGTGAAGAGGATATTTCGGTATCTCAAGGGCACTCTGGAGCTCGGCATCTGGTATCCGAAAGGTAAAACATTCACTCTCATTGCATATTCTGATGCTGACTGGGCTGGATGTGTAGATGACAGCAAAAGCACAAGTGGAGGTGCATTCTATCTTGGTGAAAGATTGGTGGCTTGGCACAGTAAGAAGCAAGATTCAGTTTCACTTTCTACAGCGGAAGCAGAGTACATAGCAGCAGCAACTTGCTGTACCCAGGTCCTATGGATGCGTCAAATGCTCTCAGATCTCGGTATTCAGACGAGAGATCCTACGCCAATCTACTGTGACAACACAAGTGCCATACATATCTCCAAGAACCCTGTCCAACACTCCCGCACAAAGCATGTTGCAATACGCTATCACTTTCTCAAAAAAAAGGTTGTTGACGGTGAGGTCAAATTGGAATATGTTCCAACCACTGAACAAGTGGCTGATATCTTCACAAAGCCTCTGCCGAAGGAAGTCTTCGAGTATCTTCGCAAGAAATTGGGAGTTACTCACTCTCCCAAGCATTAGGAGACCTTCTTGTAAGGGGGAGCATGCATTATTGCTATTCTTTTTTGCTCCTAAGCCCGTCCCTTTGTAATTGTAGTCAAAGGGGGAGAATAAAGTGTTGCCAATTCAGAAGGAGACTGTAATTACCAAGAAGACATGCTACAGATGTTACAGAATTACCGAGACCGAGAAGACATCGAGAAGACCGAGAAGACATGCTACAGCATTTCAGAACAGAACAGAAACCTGTGTGCAAAATTGATTGATGGTTAACCTGTTCCAAGTGTTACAACAATTCCAAAGGGGGAGGTTGTTGGATTTTGAAGAGAGTTTGTTGTTTGAAGCTTGGCATTGTGTGTTGGAATTATTGTCAACACAATGTCACACGGGCACAGCAAATGATGCCTCAGCTCGGCACAGCACATGATGCCTCAGCTCGGCACAAAAGCTCGGCACAGCACATAATGACTCAGCTCGGCATAGAACTCGGCACAGAATGCATTGGCACAGTTACGGTAACAAGTCATGAGATCGGTAACTCAGCTCGGCACAGAATGCCGTAGCACAGTTCGAAGAAGTGCAAAGTTCAAAGAGGAATCAAGGGTTGAACTCGGTAAAGCATTGATCCCAGCCATGACAGCTCAGTTCGGTAAAAGTGTCAAGCGTCAAGTCTGTTTAAAGCATCAAGTGTTGAGCCCGGTAAAAACATGAAGCTCGGTTCATTCACTGAGCTCGGTCAAGTGCAGAAATCGTTGAAACACTGGCGAAGCGTCGAACCTGGTCAGTTCGGCAAAGCATTGAGGTTGGTAAATTGCAGTGCATGGTTAAGCACTAAGCAGATCGGTAAAGTCTATCAAGCACTGAGCAGCCCGGTAAAGCGCAAAGATAGCTCAAGCACTGAGCAGCCCGGTAAAGCGCAAAGATAGCTCAAGCACTGAGAAGCTCGGTAAAGCGCAAAGGTCGCTCAAGCACTGAGAAGCTCGGTAAAGAGCAAAGATCGTTCAAGCTCTGAGGTTGGTCAAGCGCAGAGCTCAAAACAGAAAGTCACAAGAGAGGAAACAGGGAGTCACTTCTAATTCTTGAAGAAGTGTACAAAACAGAAAGTTGCAAGAAAAGAAACAGGGAATCCTTTCTAATTCTTACAGGAGTTTCCAAAACATCTCTCAGTCCTTTGCAATCTCGAATTAGGGATGGCAGATCCTATATAAAGGCATGCTAGGGATCGTTTGAAATATACAGATACAAGAATACACACAAAAATAGAGAGAAGATTTGTGAGTGTGTGTGAGCTTGCAAGGAGTTACTGTTGTGATTTCATTATAGCAAGTAAAGAAGAAACTCTGGCATCAAGAAGATGGTTCTTCATCAGTAGTTTCTTCAGATAAGTGTCTCTCAATTCATATTTATTAAAGAGTCTGATTGTATGGGATTGAGAGTGAGAGATTAATTTCTGTAAAGGGGTTTTTCTCTAAAACATTGTTAAATATCAAGTGGGTACCTGATATTGGGGTTTGGTGATCCTGTCTGTTGGTGCAGACGAAATTGTAAAGGGAGTTGTTGCTTCCTAGATAGTGGGTGCTATCTGAAACAGGGGTGGGTGCTCCTTGAAGTTGAAGCTTTAGAAATTAATCAAGTAAGACTAACCACGAATTGATGTTCGGGTAGTGGTTGCACCGTGGACGTAGCCTTTGGGTGAACCACGTTAAAACCCTGTGTTCCTGTGATTGCTTTGATTATTTGGACTTACAATTATTCAAGTAAAAAGTATTGGGACATCAATGATTCAACCCCCCTCTCAGTGATCGTGTGATTCTAACAATAATCGTTCTTTAAATGGCCACCAACGATGAGGGGTGATCCTTCCACCCGTGACCAGAATAAGTTCTGCGCCTACCACAAACAGATCGGACACAGAACAGAAGATTGCACGGCTTTCAAGTCTCATCTTGAGAGGCTCGTCAAGGACGGGCACCTAAAGGACTACATAAAGGAAGAAAACAACAATAATATCAGAGCTCGTCAGCACCTAACTAGTGAAGACGGTGAAGATTTGGAAGGAATAATAAACGTCATTGATGAGAATGCAAAATGTTATATTTTTCTCCCTTAATGTTTAATCCTTTATACTCATTTGATGCCTAAATGTACTCATTATTCTTATATTTTGATTTAGGATGCAAATGGAGGTGTTAATTGCTAAACAAAACTAATTGGGCGATTTTAGACAATTTTCGCATTACTTCGCAAGCTGTGCATAACTCTCTCATCCGAGCTCCAATTATTATGATTCAAGATACTGTGGAACGTCAAAAGAAGGTGATCATATTTGATGCTGAATGAATGAAGCTGATTTGGAACCGGGTCCTGTTTAGAGGAAATCAAGCAAAAGGGCATTATGGTAAATTTGAAGAAATGATCAGGAGTTCGTCGAAACATATCCAATATTGGGCTCATATTGTGCAGAACGAAAAATAGTGCAACTTTACTTCTTGGGTCGAGTCCAACAGAAACTCGAATGAGAAGATATGGTCAAGAAGAAGGTTTTGACTAAGTTAGAATTTAATTGATTATTTTATTAATTTACATCTCCAATCCCACGCCACTTCAAATGCTCTCCCATCTCACAGTTGTACTTTCCCCCTAATATCTCTCCAACGATTCTTTCCTATCTCTTAATTCTTTATTCTTTCTTTTCATCTCTCCTCATCTAAACCAACCATCTTTCTTTCCTTTTTTTCCCTCATACATCCACACCACCTAATTTCTCTCCTTTCACCAGCCAAACTCTCCACTATAAATAAGCCACCCCATATGCAACACAGACGACCCTCACCACCACACGTTCTCTCTCTTTTTCTCTCTTCTTCCTTCTTTTTCCATTTATTTTATTTTGCAAGCTAGCATGGCCCTGCATGGCTAATTTTCTTTAATTGGTTGAAGGAGACTGAAGCCTCAAAATAAATACTGTGAGATCTAATTTATTTTCATTGTTCAAATTATGCTTTGAATATGGGTTGTTCTTCTATGCTTAATTTGTTATCATGATTGTTTCGTTTAATTGCTAGGAGGCCTACTAGTTTATTATTCGTTGCAATTTACTGCTAAATTAGAAATCAAATCCGTAATTGTTTGATCCCTCTAATTTGCGAAGCAACTGATATTTAATAATTTACTGCGTCAGTAATTGTTAGATATTAGGAAGAACACTTGGCTAAATTAAATGCAACTGCGTGTGCTTGTGTTATTTAGGTTCATCGATCTCTCTAATTTTAATGCTGTTACTAAATTAAATCTATAGCGCTTGTCTTAGGTTGTTTAGTAATTATGGTTAATTGGAGCGCGTGTTTTCTAATTAACTAATTGAGGAGTTAGGAATTTTATTCCAACGATGAATATTCAAAGTGTTAATTGATTTATTTTTGCATCAATGATTAGTTCTGAATTTCCGATGGTGGATGTTAACTTTGACCAATGCTTGCTCATTTAATTGAATTTGTTACTTTATTGCTTTTTATTGCTTTTTATTTGTTTTAACTTCCAGTATAATCAAAACCCCCATCTTTGATCACATAGCATAAAACTTGATTAGTCACTCTCCGAGGGAACGATCCTTACTCGCACTACTAAATTTATTATTTTTGGAGTAAAGGTTTTATTAATTTTGGGTGCCGGCGACAGCACGACCAAATTTTGGCGCCACTACCGGGGAGTGACTCTAGTTAATTTTTATGCTTCTTGTGATTTTCTAAGTAGTGTGTGCGCCTGCTGCTCTGTTTTTCTACTTTGTTCTCTGTTTCTCTCTAACTTCATCTATCCTCTTGGTCCAGCGCCCTCTTTTCAATCTATGTCTCTGTCTCTTCATTGTTTTCTCCATCTCTCTGACTTCATCTCATATCTTCATCTATCTCTCTGTCAGGGTCGCTGCGCAGAAAGGGGGCACTGTTACGGACTTTACGAACCGTATTCAGCAGCCCCTTATCTTTGACTTGTATGTCATGCCTTTGAAGATTCAGTCCCCTTATAATTATAAGTTTGTTAGAATAGTACACTTGTCCAGTCTCCTTATCTAGTTGTTGGAACTTTCTGTTCTTCTTCTACAAAAAAATCCAACCTATTGCGAAATTTTCTCTAGTCATTCATTTGTTGTGTGCAGAAACTTGTTGCTGGGCTTGCATCCTCTTGGCTGATGTCAGCCATCTCCTTGCTGACGTCATCTTTTTACAATCTTTATTTTTGGATAATAAAAAAATAAAAAATAAAAAATAAAATAATTTAGAGTTTAATTTTTGTGCGTAGAATTTTTATTTTAGCAATTTCTATTTTTTATTTTAGCATAGATTTTTTTTATTTATTATTATTACTCTAGATTTTTCCTGATTTATTTTTACGGTTTCCTTGATTGCTTATGACTGAAACTCGATCTTCTAGTCAAGGTGACTTGCAGTACGATCTAGAAATAGAAAGAACTTTGCACAGATTAAGGAGGGAAGCTCAAAGAAATTCTGAAGATAACGATCTAGCTCTTGATTCCCTATTTGTTAGCGATTCTAATCTAGACAAGGAGGAAGTCATGGCTGGAATCCGAACTTTGAAAGAGCTCGCTGCCCCAGATTTGAATCAACAACCTTTATGCATAACTTTTCCTAATTTAGAGGCTACTACTACTTTTGAATTAAAATCTGGACTAATACATCTCTTGCCCACTTTTCATGGCCTTGCAGGTGAAGATCCTCACAAGCATCTAAAGGAGTTTCATGTGGTATGCACAAGTATGAAACCACGGGGGTGACTAAAGAACAAATTAAATTAAGAGACTTTCCGTTTTCTTTGAAGGATTCGACTAATTGGCTCTATTATCTACCCTCCGGGAGTATTACCACATGGAACAAGATGAAAAGGCTGTTTTGGAAAAATATTTCCCAGCTTCAAGGGCGGCCAACATTCTAAAAGAAATTTGCGGTATAAGGCAGCACAATGGAGAGTCCTTGCACGAGTACTGGGAGCGTTTCTAGAAATTATGTGCAAGCTGCCCCTATCATCAAATTAGTAAATAGCTACTTATCCAGTATTTCTACGAGGGCCTTCTACCCACTGACAGGAGTATGATTGATGTTGCTAGTGGAAGAGTTTTGGTGGATAAGACTCCCGATGCCGCGAGGAACTTGACTGCAAATATGGCGGCTAATTCTCAACAATTTGGCTAAGGCTTGACTTTCCATCTCAGCATGTTAATGAGGTAAATATCTCCTCCCTTGAGCAACAAATTGCTGGTCTAAATTCTCTTGTTCGTCAAATGGCTGTAGGTAATGTACAAAAGGCAAAAGTTTGTGGAATTTGTTCGGTAGCAGGGCATTCAACAGATATGTGTGTTAGGGATTTTGTATTTGCAATTTGATGGATGCATTATCATTCAAGCATCATTTGATTTGCACACATATGCATTGATTTGAAAAATCTTGAAATCCTGTTTTATACATGCAATGTTTTTAAGAGTTGTAAAAGTATTGATTTATGCATGTTTTGGTTTTAATCTTGGATGCATTTGTTTTTTAAAAGAGTTTTTAGAAATCAAGCAAGCCTTTGGTTTTAAAGTTTTGAATCATTTTAGGCTTTTTGTGTTTCATGTTTTTAAACCACTTAGTTTGATTTAAAACATGTTTCCAAGCTTGATTTAATGGCCCAAAAAGTTCCCTCAAGAAAAACTTAAAAATATGCAATTTGTGGGGAATTTGGTCCCAGGCCCGGGTCAACCGCGCAGTGTGCGTGGTCGACCGCGCCATGGACCCGGTCGACCGGCCACACTGCGCGGTCGACCGGGAAAGAGCCGTTAGGCTTTCTTTCAAACGGTCAGTTTTTTGACCGTTGAAGGCCAGGTCGACCGGGCAGTGTACGCGGTCGACCGGGGACTAGCCGTTGGGCATTTTTTGGTATAAAAAGAAGTTCGTTCCCATGAGAATTTTGAGGAACAAAGAGGCCCTTCTTGAGATGTTTTGAGGCCAAACAAAGGGGAATGAGCTAAGGAAGGTTGAGGGACATTTGGAAAGCTAAAGCTTGGTTTCATGGAGTTAAATCATTAAGTAAGCTTTACTTTTCCTAATCATATGTTTTCATGCTTTGTTTTATTTATTGGTAAATCTTGTCTAGCATGATAAACTATGATTGGTTGTATCCTTAACATGTTTTATGTTTTGAATTGATCTATTGTTTTGGATGCAACACTTTGAGATTCAATCCAAGTAGTACTTGAATTGGTAAATCTAAGTAGATCATGTTAATGGAAATATCTTTTAAATTATATGTAACATGATCCATATACTTGGTTGAATCTTTGGTTGTTGTTTTCCATCATAAGAAAATCACTTTCAAATCTATCTTATGTTTTGGATTTAACAACTTCACAGATCATATGTTTTCATGTTTAGCTTTAATTATTGGTAAATCTTCTCTAGCATGATATACTATGATTTGTTGTGTCCTTAACATGTTTTATGTTTTGAATTGATTTATTGTTTTGGATGCATCACCATTTGATTCAATCCAAGTAGTACTTTATTTGGTAAATCTAAGTAGATCATGTTAATGAAATAATCTTTGAAATTATATGTAACATGATTCATATACTTGGTTGAATCTTTGGTTGTTGTTTTTCATCATAAGAAAATCACTTTCAAATATATCTTATGTTTTGGATTCAACAACTTCACATGTACTTTTGTTTTAAAGTTTCACAACTTGCTTAGCTTTGATAGGTATATCATTTTCAAGTTGTATTTTAAGTACATGTAATTTGTCCCTTGATTTCAATCAAATCTATTTTTGTGCTTTACACTTTCAAATGCTTTAAAGCATACATATATTAAGCTACATTGTTAAATTGATTGAAATCCTTATGCATCACATGTTTAGAGCTAATTAATTTCATACAACTTGTGAATCTTTGATATCATTAACAAGTTGTCACTTTTAACATGTGACTTGCATTCTTTCCTCAACCATAAATGTTTTTATGAGCTAAAACTTTTAAAAGCTTTTGGCATACATTTATGAGCTTTCATTTTCAAAATGATTGAGGACATCACACACACACATCATGTGCTTTCATCTTTGCATTCATAGTGTGTGTGTGTATTAGATTTTCATTTTCATATCCGCCTATTTTAGAGGCATTGTATTGAGCTTTAATTGTAATCTCCATCAAGTGTATTTAGACACTACTTAGAGAGATAACCAACCTTGTCAGTGGCGGACCCAGGATTTTCATTTAGGTGAGGCTAAAATTTTGATAGACTTAACAATAAAAAAAAAAAAAAACTTTTGCTACACTTTACCAGACTTTTTTTCATTACCAAATAGCACTTATATGTTTTTCTTTAGAAAATGTCCAACTCGTGAAACTCAACTAGATGCATGAAGTTATTGAAGATTCGGCAATGGAGAGGTTAGGATGTTAATTAGAAGTACCCAAAAGCTTTAGATGGATAAAAAAATAATTCTAACTTAGATTTTAGATACTCAAACTCACATTATCATGTTTCACTAAATTTATATGTCAAAATCAATGCCCAATGGACGTTGCTGGAAATTCAAGGTGAGTGGGTGTGTGAGAAAAACTAAATATAAGAACATTTTGAGGACACCCATCCTTTCCATTTCTTTCACTTTCTCAAAGCCTCCAACCTTTGGATAATGGGAACGAAATTCAGTCTTTGAATCACAGTAAGGGTAAGAAGACAGGATAACAGAAATGAATTTGGTCATCTTTGGATTTTTAATGATACGCTCAGATTTGGTGGTTTAGGGGTTAGGGTTTGGATTAAGATTTAGGGATTCGGGGTTTGGAAATAGAAATTGGAGATTAAGCATTCAGATTTAGATATATAAAGTGATTATGAAGAATTATTCTAAATATGTGTTGATAAATGAAGATGCAGTAGTCTACACAGTACATAGGGATTGGCAACGAGGAGCTCCATTTACAACTGGCGCACAGATGTTTCGAAAGAAGAGGAAATGATGTGTTGCCGCAACGTTTTCTTTTCTTCTTTTTTTACCAACTAATTTTTATATATGTGGGGCTATCTTTAAATATATATGGAGCAATAAGTTTGACATATGGGGCATGCTCCATGAGCTCATTCAACTTTGTGAGGATTTCAATTCCGACCTGGGGCGATTGCACCAAATCATGCCCCAAATCTATCCAATGGCCTGCCCAAGGTCCCAGCTTTGAGGTAATTTATTTAAAAAAAAAATAAAAAAAAATTATGACCTGGGGCGACCGCCCCAGGTCAAAACCACATGGGTCCTCCCCTGAACCTTGTGGTTGAAGAGGTTATTGCTTAGCCTATAAAAGCATAATGCATAGGTTGATGTTAAGCCTTGAAAAACATCATTGTAAAGGTTATTGCTTAGCCTTGAAAAGCACATTGTAAATGTTATTGCTTAGCCTATTGAAAAGCATAAATAGTGGAAATCCAGTGGGGTGTTGGATCACAAGCCGGTAGTGGATGTAGGCATTGAGGCCGAACCACTATAAATCCTTGTGTGATGGTGCTTGCTTTGTGGTGATTGTTTTTATTAAGCTTCCGCATTTTATTTGTAATCACCACTTGTGACTAGTTTGTTTTAAAGAAGTTAAAATTGGTTAAAATTGGTCATAAATGAAGCTCACCCTATTCACCCCCCCTCTAGGGTTCGGATCCCCGGACTTTCAATGTGCCCAACTCTTCAAGAAGAGCCCATGGAACAAGTAAATCTGGCTAGTGGTTTTCCTAGACAACCTCAAAGGAAGTATGATCCCTATTCGAACACGTATAATCCGGGATGGAGGGATCATCCCAATCTTAGCTATGGGAATCCACAAGTAAATCAGCTTGCGGCTCAAAATAGGTCAAGTTTCCAGCAATACAAGCAGCCATACATTCCTAGACAACAACCGGGCCAAACTTCTAATTCAGGTATGTCTTTAGAAGATATTGTTAAATCTCTTGCCACTAATACTTTGCAATTTCAACAGGAGACGAAACAATTTCAACAAGAGGCGAGGGCCAGTATTCAAAATTTAGACAATCAGATGAGTCAAATGGCAGCCGCAATTAGTCGGCTAAAGGCACAAAGTTTGGGAAAATTACCCTCTCAAACGATAGTGAATCCAAGAGAACATGCAAATACAATTGTTTTGAGAAGTGGTAAGGAGATTGAAATTCCAGTAAAGGCAGCCCCTGCATCTCTGGTGCAAGAAAAGGAAAAAGAAGTTGTTGCGGACAAAGAAAATCAAAGGGAAGATGACACACCTAAGAGTAAGTTTTCCTCTTTTTCTCATTACAAACCAGTGCCTCCTTTTCCTCAAGCTTTAGCAGAATCTAGAAAATATGAGCGAAATAGTGATTTATATGAGACTTTTCGTAGATGCGAGGTAAATATTTCACTTTTAGATGCTATTAAACAAGTACCTCGTTATGCTAAATTCTTGAAAGAACTGTATACAATTAAAAGGAAGCAAAAATTGAAGGGATATGAGAAGGTAAGAGTAGAGGAGAATGTTTCTGCAATTATTCAAAGAAAACTCCCCGCAAAGTGCAAAGATTCAGGTATGTTTACCATCCCTTGTACGATAGGTAACACTAGATTTGAGAATGTTTCTGCAATTATTCAAAGAAAACTCCCCGCAAAGTGCAAAGATCCAGGTATGTTTACCATCCCTTGTACGATAGGTAACACTAGATTTGAGAATGTTTCTGCAATTATTCAAAGAAAACTCCCCACAAAGTGCAAAGATCCAGGTATGTTTACCATCCCTTGTACGATAGGTAACACTAGATTTGAGAAGGCCATGCTAGATTTAGGAGCTTCTATCAATGTCATGCCTTATTCCATATATACCTCCTTGAAACTTGGACCTTTGAATAAAACTGGTGTCGTGATCCAATTGGCTGATAGATCTAATGCTTATCCTAAGGGTATAGTTGAGGATGTCCTTGTGCAAGTTAATGGTCTGTTTTTTCCTGCTGATTTCTTTGTGCTTGATATGGAGAATGGTGATCAAACTGCTCCTATTTTGTTAGGAAGACCATTCTTAAAGACATCCAAAACTAAGATAGATGTTCATAGTGGTACACTTACCCTGGAAGTTGATGGTGAAATTGTTAAATTTAATATTTATGATGCCATGAAATATCCTAGTGATGATAATCCTGTTTATTCTATTGATGTGATTGATTCTTTAGCACAGGAAGTCTTTGACCTTGATGGAAAAGACGGACTGGAAGTTGCCATTAGTAAGCATCTTGAGGAAGAGAAGGAAGAATTAGCTTGGAGTACTGAATTGCAGGAGATTGTTGCAGCATTGGATGATTCGCCTAAATTACAGCATTCAAGTAACTTCCCAGTATTACCCGTTTCTAATGAGAGACTTTTACCCTCTATTTTGCAGGCCCCCATTCCAGATTTGAAGCCTCTCCCCAGTCATCTCAAATACGAATTCCTAGGAGACGAGGAAAAGTTACCAGTGATCGTATCCAATGAACTCAGTACATCGCTAGAAGAAAAGCTTGTGCGGGTCCTTAAGGAGCATAAGATGACTATTGGGTGGACAATTGCAGATATTAAAGGAATTAGCTAGTCTACATGCATGCATCGTATCTTACTTGAAGAGGGAGCAAAACCTTCTCGTCAACCGCAAAGAAGATTGAACCCGCCCATGATGGACGTAGTGAAGAAGGAGATCCTTAAACTTCTTAAAGTTGGAGTAATTTATCCTATTTCGGATAGCAGTTGGGTTAGCCCGGTTCAAGTGGTTCTTAAAAAGACTGGAATAACTGTTGTGAAAAATTAGAATGATGAGTTAGTTCCTACCCGCATTCAAAATGGGTGGCGGGTTTCTATAGATTATAGGAAATTAAATGCTGTAACCCGCAAAGACCACTTGCCTTTACCTTTTATTGATCAAATGCTTGAAAGGTTAGCTAGTCATTCTTACTACTATTTTCTTGATGGTTATTCAGGTTATTTTCAGTTTGCAATTACTCCAGAGGATCAAGAAAAGACGACTTTTACATGCCCGTTCGGGACTTTTGCATATCGTCGCATGCCCTTTGGCCTTTGCAACGCCCCAGCCACTTTCCAAAGGTGTATGGTAAGCATATTTTCAGATTATATTGAGCATATCATATCAATATAGCACAAAATGTCTCAGCTCGGCACAAAATGCCTTAGCTCAGTTACGGTAACAAAAAAGAACAGAGCCCGGCAAAAGTAGGAAGCTCGGTAAAAGAACAGAGCCCAGTAAAAGTAGGAAGCTCGGTAAAAGAACAGAGCCCGGTAAAAGTAGGAAGCTCGGTAAAAGAACAGAGCACGGTAAAAGTAGAGAGCTCGGTAAAAGAGCTGAGTTCGGACATGACAGCTCAGTTCGACGAAGCGTTGAGCTTGGTCATTTCAGCAAAGCACTGGCGAAGCGTTGAGCTCGGTCATTTTGGCAAAGCACTGGCGAAGTGTTGAGTTCAGTCAGTTCGGCAAAGCACTGAGGTCAGTAAAGTCGTTCAAGTACTGAGCAGCTCGGTAAAGCGCAAAGCTCGTTCAAAGCACTGAGGTCAGCAAAGTCGTTCAAGGACTAAGCAACTCGGTAAAGCCCAAAGCTTTTTCAAGCACTGAGCAACTCGGTAAAGTGCAGAGCTCAAAACAGAAACTTGCGCGAGAAAAAAAAAACAGGGGATCTCTTCCAATCCTTGAAGGAGTTTACAAAACAGAAACTTGCGCGAGAAAAATCAGGGGATCTCTTCTAATCCTTGTAGGAGTTTTCCAAAACCTCTCCTAGTCTTTTTGCAATCAAGAATTAGGGTTGGCAAATCCTATAAAAAGGCATGCTAGGGATCGTTGAAGACACGCAGAGACAGAGAGAAGATTTGTGAGGGTGTGTGAGCTTGCAAGGAGATACTGCTATGATTCTTTTACAGCAAGTCAAGAAGAAACTCTGCGTCAAGAAGATGGTTCTTCATCAGTAGTTTCTTTAGATAAGTATTTCTCAATTCATGTTTATTAAATCTGATTTGTATGGGATTGAGAGTGAGAGATTGTAGAAAGGAATTTCTGTAAAGGGTTCTTCTCTAATCTTTGTAAAACATCAAGTGGGTGCTTGGTGTTGGGGTTTGGTGATCCTATCTGTTGGTGCAGACGAATTGTAAAGGGAGTTGTTGCTTCCTAGATAGTGGGTACTATCTGAATCAGGGGTGGGTGCTCCTTGAAGTTGAAGCTTTAGAATTAATCAGTAAGACTAGCCTCGGATTGGTGTCCGGGTAGTCGTTGCATCGTGGACGTAGACCTTGGGGGAACCACGTTAAAACCTTGTGTTCCGGTGGATTGCTTGATTATTGTTTTACTACTTTGAATTTTCGGACGTATTTATATTCAAGTAAAAAGTATTAAGACATCATTGATTCACCCTCCCCCCTCTCGGTGATCGTGTGATTCTAACAATTGGTATCAGAGCGAAGTTCCTTTAGCAAGCATTAACACGCTGAGGGTGATCTTTAAACGAATCACATGTGGTCCAATACAGGGAACACAAAAGCACCATTGTTTGATGGTACTAACTACTCCTTCTGGAAGCTAAGGGTGCAGGCTTACATTAAGTCACTTGGCTATGATGTTTGGGAGGCTGTAAAAGTTGGCTACAACGCTTTTATCACACCCACTGATGCTGCAACAAAGAAGCTAGCAGACAACAGCTCCAAGGCACAGAACGCTCTCTATAGTGGCCTTGTTGACAGTGAGCTTGTCAAAGTCATGACATGCGAGACCGCAAAAGAAGTGTGGGACAAGTTGCAAAATATTCATGAAGGTGATGACAAAATCAAGGAGGCGAAGTTGCGGACTCATCGCTCACAATTCGAGTCTCTTCGCAAGGAGGAAAGCGAGAATGTTGACTCCTATATGCTGCGGGTCAATGAAGTCATGAACGCCATCTACAGACTGGGGGAGGAAATCAAAGAACCGGTCATCATTAAAAAGGTTCTAAGATCGCTTCATCCCCGATTTGATTCAAAAGTCTCTGCCATTGAAGAAGCCAAGGACCTGAATGTGTTTTCCATGGAAGAGCTGCATGGATCACTTATTGCCTATGAGATGCGCATAGACAAGACATCCTTATCTGATAGAGAGGCGGCCTTTAAGGTAATAAAGAAGGAAAAGGATGTTGATCTATGTGATGATTCTGATGATGAGCTTGAGGCTCAATTCGTCAGAAGATTGAAGAAAGGCACCAACGGAAAGTACAAAGGGAAGTTACCTTTCAAGTGCTTCAACTGTGGCTGTGTTGGCCAATTTGCTGCAAAGTGTCTGAAAGTTACCTTTCAAGTACATTCAAGGACAATGATGAAGAAGACTCTTATGCTGATAAGAGTCAGAGAAAGCAGAGGTTCAGCAAAGCAGGAAAGACTAAAAGCTTCATCAGCCATTACATCAATGGTGCGTCTGAAAGTTCAGACGATGACAACTCATCTAAGTCAAACGAAGCACTCTTCATGGTCACTGTTGAAGAGGAGGAAGAGCTGGAGGCTAATGATGATGAGGCCGAGGTCAACCTCGAAGGAGAACTCAATGCGGCACTAAAGGAGTTAAGTATGGAGCGAAAAACAAGTAAGAAAAATCTGAAACTCCTCCATGATGCTGAAAGTTCTGTAATTTCTTTAAAGACTCAAGTTGAAGAGTTTAAGAGAACCATTGAAATTCTAGAGTCAGTGCTAAAACTGAGGAGGTTGTGAAACTTGAGAATGAAATTCTTGGAGCAAGGGCTAAAAATTTAAAACTTAATCAAAAGCTCAAAGTGCTCCAAGCAATCAATGGAATTATGAAACCAAACAACCTGCTGAAAGTTCAAAGGCCTCCCCACATCAGATTTGGTCTAGGATATGAGACCGGAGAATCCTCCAAGGTTGCACCTCCTGAAAAGACAACAGCACCACCCAATTTTGTGAAGTAAATAGCAACATCTTCTAAGGCTGTGAAACCCACCGTCCAGCTTAAGAAAGAGACTATACATATGAAGAGGTTTGTGAAGTCTAACTAGCCATTCAAGAAACAAAGAAAGTTTAGTTTTTTATGGTTATTGTTACCATTGTAATAGATATGGACATAAAATAGCTAAATGTAGACTTTATGTCAAACCTAGTATGACAGTAACTAGGAACCCTTTCTCGGTCCTAAGTAGCCACAACATTGAGTGCCATAAGTGTTATAATTTTGGCCACTTGGCTAGGGACTGGAGGTTGCATATTGCTAACCAATTTCAGGTTGAGAAGAAACCCAAATTGGTCAAGGTCTGGAGGGTGAAGAAAAGGGCAGAAAAACCCAAGGAATCCTTCATTGTGCAAATCGCTTTTAATGCTCAAAAGAAGGCTGCACCATGGATCCTTGACAGTGGCTGTTCAAGTCATACGACTGGTAACAAAGTCAAGTTCACAAAGCTACAAGAGTTTGAGGGTAGCTCTGTAAAATTGGGCAACAACGACGGCGCCAAAATCTGTGGCAAAGGCGTTGTTCAGCTGAAAGAAGGCAAGATCAATTCTGAAGAAGTGTTGTACGTGTCTGGAGTTAGACACAACCTGCTAAGTGTAAGTCAGAACTGTGACAAAGGTCATGAGGTAATCTTCAAGAAGAATGGGTTCGCAATCAAGAAGAGTAGCGATTGCAAAACACTGGCTACAGGGTCAAGAACGACAGGTAATCTATACACCTTGTCTGATGGGTCGTAGAGAACCTGCTTGATGAGCCAAACGGAGGAAAGCTGGTTGTGGCACAAGCGCCTCGGGCATCTAAACTTTGACAATCTGTCAAAGATTTGCAACACAAAGGCGGTGAGAGGTATGTCTACGATAAAGAAGCCTTCCAACCCTATTTGCAATTCTTGTCAAAAGGGAAGCAAACGAGGGTTGTATTCAAGACAAAGGAGCATCATACGAAGAAACCTCTTGAGCTTGTGCACCCTGATCTTGGCAAAGCAATGCGAACTCAAAGCACCAACGAAGATAAGTATTTCATGCTATACATTGATGATTATACTAGAATGACATGGGTTTTATTTTTAAAACATAAACATCAAGCACTTGATTGGTTCAAAGTGTTTAAAGCACAGGTTGAAAACATCCTAGAGAAGAAAATCAAGACGTAAAGGTCTGATCGTGGAGGCGAATTCACATCTGAAGAATTCACCAAGTTCTGCGAGCATCATGGGATTCAAAGACAATATTCAGCCCCTAGAACTCCACAGCAAAACGGAGTGTTGGATTTTGAAGAGAGTTTGATGTTTGAAGCTCAGCACTGTGTGTTGGAATTATTGTCAACACATTGTCACACAAGTATAGTACCGAATGTCTCAGCTCGGTACCGCACAGAATGCCTCAGCTCAGCACAGCACAGGATGCCTCAGCTCGGCACAGCATAGGATGCCTCAGCTCGGCACAGAATGCCTTAGCTCAGTTACGGTAACAAGGAAGACATGAGATCGGTATAAGCAAGGAGATCGGTAAAAGAAAGAATCACGGTAAAAAATAGAGATCGGTAAAAGCAAAGAGCCCCGTAAAAGTAGAGAGCTCGGTAAAAGCACAGAGCTCGGTAAAAGCATTGAGCTCGGACATAACAGCTCAGTTCGGGAAAGCGACAAGCGCAGAGATCGTTCAAGCATTGGCGAAGCGTTGAGCTCGGTCAGCTCGGCAAAGCATTGAGGTTGGTAAAGCACAGTGCGTGGTTAAGCACTGAGCAGCTCGGTAAAGTCTTTCAAGCACTGAGCTGCTCGGTAAAGCGCAAAAGCTCGTTCAAGCACTAAGGTCGGTCAAGCACAGAGCTCAAAACAGAAAGTTGCGCGAGAAAAAACAGGGGATCTCTTCCAATCCTTGAAGGAGTTTACAAAACAGAAAGTTGCGCGAGAAAAAGCAAGGGATCTCTTTTAATCCTTGCAGGAGTTTCCAAAACCTCTCCTAGCCTTTTTTACAATCACTAATTAGGGTTGGCAAATCCTATATAAAGGCATGCTAGGGATCATTGAACATATAAATAGAGAGACACAGAAACAGAGGGAAGATTTGTGAGGGTGTGTGAGCTTGCAAGGAGATACTGCTGTGATTCTTTTACAGCAAGTCAAGAAGAAACTCTACGTCAAGAAGATGGTTCTTCATCAGTAGTTTCTTTAGATAAGTATTTCTCAATTCATGTTTATTAATTCTGATTTGTATGGAATTGAGATTGAGAGATTGTAGATAGGAATTTCTGTAAAGGGTTCTTCTCTAATCTTTGTAAAACATCAAGTGGGTGCTTGGTGTTCAGGTTTGGTGATCCTGTCTGTTGGAGCAGACGAATTGTAAAGGGAGTTGCTGCTTCCTAGATAGTGGGTGCTATCTGAATCAGGGGTGGGTGCTCCTTGAAGTTGAAGCTTCAGAATTAATCAGTAAGACTAGACTCGGATTGGTGTCCGGGTAGTCGTTGTACCGTGGACGTAGCCTTTGGGTGAACCACGTTAAAACCTTGTGTTCCTGTGGTTGCTTGACTATTGCTTTGATTATTTGGACTTATTAGTATTCAAGTAAAAGTATTGAGACGTCACTGATTCACCCCCCTCTCAGTGATCATGTGATTCTAACAATTGGTATCAGAGCGAGGTTCGTTTAACAAGCATTAACACGCTGAGGGTGATCTCTGAACGAATCACATGGGGTCCAATACTGGGAACACAAAAGCACCATTGTTTGATGGTACTAACTACTCCTTGTGGAAGCTAAGGATGCAGGCTTACATTAAGTCACTTGGCTATGTTGTTTGGGAGGCTGTAAAAGTTGGCTACAACGCTTCTATCACACCCACCGATGCTACAACAAAGAAGCTAGCAGACAACGACTCCAAGGCACAGAACGCTCTCAATAGCGGCCTTGTTGACAGTGAGCTTGTTAAAATCATGACATGCAAGACTGCAAAAGAAGTGTGGGACAAGTTGCAAAATATTCATGAAGGTGATGACAAAATCAAGGAGGCGAAGTTGCAGACTCATCGCTCACAATTCGAGTCTCTTCGCATGGAGGAAAGCGAGAATGTTGACTGCTATATGCTGCGGGTCAATGAAGTCATCAACGCCATCCGTGGATTGGGGCAGGAAATCAAAGAACCGGTCATCATCAAAAAGGTTCTGAGATCGCTTCATCCCTGGTTCGATTCAAAAGTCTCTGCCATTGTAGAAGCCAAGGACCTGCATGTGTTTTCCATGGAAGAACCGCATGGATCACTTACTGCCTATGAGATGCGCATAGGCAAGACATCCTCATCTGACAGAGAGGCGGCCTTCAAGGTGCAGAAAAAGGTAAAGGATATTGATCTCGGTGATGATTCTGATGATGAGCTTGAAGCTTAATTTGTCAGAAGATTGAAGAAAGGCAGCAACGGAAAGTACAAGGGGAAGTTACCTTCCAAGTGCTTCAATTGTAGCGGTGTTGGCCACTTTGCGGCGAAGTGTCCGTTCAAGGACAATGATGAAGAAGACTCTTATGCTGATAAGAGTCAGAGAAAACAGAGGTTCAGCAAAACAGGAAAGACTAAAAGCTTCATCAGCCATTATACCAACGATGCGTCTGAAAGTTCAGACAATGACGACTCAGCTGAGTCGAACGAAGCACTCTTCATGGTCACTGTTGAAGAGGAGGAAGAGCTGGAGGCTGATGATGATGAGGCCGAGGTCAACCTCGAAGGAGAACTGATTGCGGCACTTAAGGAGTTATGCTTGGAGCGAAAAACAAGTAAGGAAATCTGAAACTCCTCCATGATGCTGAAAGTTTTGTAATTTCCTTAAAAACTCAAGTTAAAGAGTTTAAGAGAACCATTGAAATTCTAGAAAACCAAATCAGTGCTAAAACTGAGGAGGTTGTGAAACTTGAGAATGAAATCCTTGGAGCTAGGGCTGAAAATTTAAAACTTAATCAAAAGCTCAAAGTGCTCCAGGCGATTAATGGAACAATGAAGCTAAACAACCTGCTGAAAGTTCAAAGACCTCCCCACATCAAATTCGGTCTAGGATATGAGACCGGAGAATCCTCCAAGGTTGCACCTCCTGAAAAGACAACAGCACCACCCAAGTTTGTGAAGCAAATCGCTACACCTTCTAAAGCTATGAAGCCCACCGTCCAGCCTAAGAAAGAGACTATACATGTGAAGTCTAACCAACCATTCAAGAAACAAAGAAAGTTCAGTTTTTACGGTTACTATTTCAATTGTAATAGATATGGACATAAAATAGCTGATTGTAGACTTTATGTTAAACCTAGTATGGCTGCAACTAGGAACCCTTTCTCAATCCTAAGTAGCCACAACATTAGTGCCGTAAGTGTCACAACTTTGGTCACCTGACTAGGGCCTGCAGGTTGCATATTGCTAACCAATTTCAGGTTGAGAAGAAACCCAAATTGGTCAAGGTCTGGAGGGTGAAGAAAAGGGCAGAAGAACTCAAGGAATCCTTCATTGTGCAAACCACTTTCATTGCTCAAAAGAAGGCTACACCATGGATCCATGACAGTGGTTGTTCAAGTCATATGACCGGTGACAAAGCCAAGTTCACAAAGCTACAACATTTTGAGGGTGGCTCTGTAAAATTGGGCAACAACGACGGCGCCAAAATCTGTGGCAAAGGCGTTGTTCAGCTGAAAGAAGGCAAGATCAGTTATGAGGAAGTGTTGTATGTGTCTAGACTTAAACACAACCTGCTATGTGTAAGTCAGATCTGTGACAAAGGTCATTAGGTAATCTTCACAAAGAATGGGTTCGCAATCAAGAAGTGTAGCAATGGCAAAACACTAGTTACAGGGTCAAGAACAACAGGCAATCTCTGCACTCTGTCTGATGGGTTGGAAAAATCCTGTTTAATAAGCCAGGCTGAGGAGAGCTGGCTATGGCACAAGCGCCTCGGGCATCTAAACTTTGACAATCTGTCAAAGATTTGCAACACAAAGGCGGTGAGAGGTATGTCTACGATAAAGAAGCATTCCAACCCTGTTTGCAATTCTTGTCAAAAGGGAAAGCAAATGAGGGTGGTATTCAAAACAAAGGAGCATCACACGAAGAAACCTCTTGAGCTTGTGCACACTGATCTTTATGGAACATTGCGAACCCAAAGCACCAACGGAGATAAGTATTTCATGTTATGCATTGATGATTATACTAGAATGACATGGGTTTTATTCTTAAAACATAAACATCAAGCACTTGATTAGTTCAAAGTGTTTAAAGCACATGTTGAAAACATGCAAGGGGAGAAGATCAAGACGTCAAGGTCAGATCGTGGAGGCGAATTCACATCTAAAGAATTCACCAAGTTTTGCGAGCATCATGGGATTCAAAGACAATACTTAGCCCCTAGAACTCCACAGCAGAATGGAGTCGTTGAACACAAGAACCGCACAGTGCAGGAAATGGCACGCACTATGCCGGTTGAGAGCAAACTCGCTGATAGATATTGGAAGAAAGCAGTCCATACAGCTGTATACATTTAGAACCGATGCATGATCTAAAGACAAAACACCATATGAATTGTGGTTTGGACGGAAACCTTCAGTCAAGCACTTCAAGATATTTGGCAGCAAGTGCTTCATCAAGCGACTTGAACAGAATCTGGAAAAATTTGAAGAAAGAGCTGATGAAGGTATATTTCTGGGTTACTCCTCCACTAGCAAGGCATATAGGTGTCTTAACAGAAGGACCAGAAAGATTGTAGAAAGTGCTGATGTTAGAATTGACAAACCTTATGAACCCATGCATGAAACCTATGAAGAAAGTCCGGTTTATGAGGACTTGTCTGAGTTGGATGATGAAAGAGTTGAACCTAATGATTCTAAGGAATCAAGGGACGGTTCAGAAGTTGCTACTCCTAGAAAGCACAACACTTGGGTAGAACAACACCCTAAGGACCAAATAATTGGAAATCCTAAGGCTGGTGTTCAAACTAGACATAGTGTGGCAAACACTTTTTCACTAGTATCAATGATCGAACCCAAGACAGTGGCTAAAGCAAGCCTTGAAGAAAATTGGTTAAAGGCTATGCATGAGGAGTTAGAGCAAAACGACTAGCTGGTTATCATAGTTTATGTCGATGACATAATCTTTGGCGGTAATGACGAGGAGCTGTGCAGAAATTTTGCTGAAGAGATGAAGAATGAATTTGAGATGTCAATGCTTGGAGAGCTGAGTTTCTTCCTTGGTCTCCAAGTGCAGCAGCTGAAGCATGGTATCTTCATATCACAGTTGAAATACATCAAGGAGATGCTGAAACGGTTCAACATGGAAGACAACAAGCCGGTGAGCACGCCTATGTCCACGAACACAAAGCTAAGCAAAGACGACAAGGCTCCATCAGTTGATCACACCACTTACTGATCAATGATAGGGAGCTTGCTCTACGTGACGGCTACAAGACCGGACATTCTACAGGCGGTATGTATGGTGGCGAGATTTCAGGCATCACCAATGGAAGAGCACCTTACAGCAGTGAAGAGGATATTTCGGTATCTCAAGGGTACTTTGGAGCTCGGCATCTGGTATCCGAAAGGTAAATCATTCACTCTCATTGCATATTATGATGCTGACTGGGCTGGATGTGTAGATGACTGCAAAAGCACAAGTGGAGGTGCATTCTATCTAGGTGAAAGATTGGTGGCTTGACACAGCAAGAAACAAGATTCAATTTCTCTTTCTACAGCGGAAGCAGAGTACATAACAGCAGCAACTTGCTGTACCCAAATACTGTGGATGCGTCAAATGCTCTCAGATCTTGGTGTTCAGACGAGAGATCCTACGCCAATCTTCTACGACAACACAAGTGCCATTCATATCTCTAAGAACCCTGTTCAGCACTCCCGCACAAAGCATGTTGCCATACGCTATCACTTTCTCAAAGGAAAGGTTGCTGACGATATGGTAAAATTGGAATATGTTCCAACCACTGAACAAGTGGCTGATATTTTCACAAAGCCTCTACCAAAGGAAGTCTTCGAGTATCTTCGCAAGAAATTGGGAGTTACTCACTCTCCTAAGCATTAGGTGACCTTCTTGTTAGGGGGAGCATGCATTATTGCTATTCTTTTGGCTCCTCTGCAAGTCCCTTTGTGATTGTTGTCAAAGGAGGAGAATAAATTGTAAGAACATGTTGTTCAGGGGGAGCTGTAACTGCCGAGAAGACATGCTACAGTAGTTCAGAACAGAACAGAAACTTGTGTGCAAGATCGATTGATGGTTAACATGTTCCAAGTGTTGGCAACAATTCCAAAGGGGGAGATTGTTGGATTTTGAAGAGAGTTTGATGTTTGAAGCTCGGCATTGTGTGTTGGAATTATTGTCAACACATTGTCACACAAGTATAGTACCGAATGTCTCAGCTCGGCACCGCACAGAATGCCTCAGCTCGGCACAGCACAGGATGCCTCAGCTCGGCACAGGATGCCTCAGCTCGGCACAGCACAGAATGCCTCAGCTCGGCACAGCACAGAATGCCTCAGCTCGGCACAGCACAGGATGCCTCAGCTCGGCACAGAATGCCTTAGCTCAGTTACGGTAACAAGGAAGACATGAGATCGATAAAAGCAAGGAGATCGGTAAAAGAAAGAATCACGGTAAAAAATGGAGATCGGTAAAAGCAAAGAGCTCGGTAAAAGTAGAGAGCTCGGTAAAAGCACAGAGCTCGGTAAAAGCATTGAGTTCAAACATGACAGCTCAATTCGGCAAAGCGTCGAGCATAGAGATCGTTCAAGCACTGGCGAAGCGTTGAGCTCGGTCAGCTTGGCAAAGCATTAAGATTGGTAAAGCGCAGTGCGTGGTTAAGCACTGAGCAGCTCGGTAAAGTCTTTCAAGCACTGAGCAGCTCGGTAAAGCGCAACAGCTCGTTCAAGCACTGAGGTCGGTCAAGCGCAGAGCTCAAAACAGAAAGTTATGCGAGAAAAAACAGGGGATCTCTTCCAATCCTTGAAGGAGTTTACGAAACAGAAAGTTGCACGAGAAAAAGCAAGGGATCTCTTCTAATCCTTGCAGGAGTTTCCAAAACCTCTCCTAGCCTTTTTTACAATCACGAATTAGGGTTGGCAAAACCTATATAAAGGCATGCTAGGGATCGTTGAACATATAAATAGAGAGACACACAAAAACAGAGAGAGAATTTGTGAGGGTGTGTGAGCTTGTAAGGAGACGCTGCTGTGATTCTTTACAGCAAGTAAAGAAGAAACTCTGCATCAAGAAGATGGTTCTTCATCAGTAGTTTCTTTAGATAAGTACTTCTCAATTCATGTTTATTAAATCTGATTTGTATGGGATTGAGAGTGAGAGATTGTAGAAAGGAATTTCTATAAAGGGTTCTTCTCTAATCTTTGTAAAACATCAAGTGGGTGCTTGGTGTTCGAGTTTGGTGATCCTGTCTGTTGGTGCAGACGAATTGTAAAGGGAGTTGTTGCTTCCTAGATAGTGGGTTCTATCTGAATCAAGGGTGGGTGCTCCTTGAAGTTGAAGCTTCAGAATTAATCAGTAAGGCTAGCCTCGAATTGGTGTCTGGGTAGTCGTTGCACCGTGGACGTAGCCTTTGGGTGAACCACGTTAAAACCTTGTGTTCCTGTGGTTGCTTGACTATTGCTTTGATCATTTGGACTTATTAGTATTCAAGTAAAAGTATTGAGACGTCACTGATTCACCCCCCCCCTCCCTCTCAGTGATCGTGATGGACCCGATTCTTCCCTCTCTCCCGCTACCTCCGCCCCGGGTCTTTCGGGGTGCGGCGGAGGGGAGGAGAAGAAAAGATAAAGGGTTTCAACATCTTTCTTTTTTTTTGTACCGGTATGCCAATTTCATTTTTCTACTTGGAATTTAGGAATGGTGATCCGAAGATCCACCTTCACAAGTAGAAAGGGGAAATGAAACTTTTTCTAGTTTTCCATTGCACACATATTTTAAGAAAAAAGACAAAGGGTTTTTTTGAATGTCGTGAAAGGCGATTTCATTTGTTGCCGTGAAAGGCGATTTTGCCGTAAAAGGCGATTTACAAGTCTCATCCATTATGAAAGACAAGAATTGTGATTTTTGTCTCTAAAAGAAAAATAAAGTACAATAGAAATCAAGAAAAGGAATCTGACTTCTCATTCGATTGTGGGGACACGTTCAGATCGACGGTCGCGAGTCATGTATGGGCTCCTCCATCGTCCATGCAGATGAGAACACGATGCTTGGATTCTTGGCTCGGCTTTCTAACCTCAGATTTTTAAAGGACAAAGACCAAGAGAAGGTCTTATATCCGATAAAAAGCTAAGTAAACGGGCTGAAAAGCCACGTTTTAGCCATGTTGGTAGAAGAAGGGAGGTCCTTGGGGGGGTGGCCCCCCAAGGGTGCTTCAATCACCTTTTGGTGGTTTTTTGCAGCAGAGTTGCAGGGCTTCTGGATTTTTTTGTCTTCGTCGGGGGGAGAGCGAGAGATCCGGATAGCACTAGCCTTGTTTCCCTTTGGAATGCCCTCCTATTTATAGGCCTTTGGTAGCCATTTAGGAGGGTTTATGAGCATTGAATGCATTAATACTCATAATGGGAGGAGTTACAAGTTTTAAAGTATTTGTTTTGTAACTCCTTTTTCCTTGAATCTGATTGGCCGATGGAGAATAATGAGCTTTTAATTGCCTTTAATCCCCATCATGGGAGGAGTTTCATGGCTTTAATGCCATAAATCCTTTGACTTGTAACTCCCATTTGCTTGCTTTTGATTGGGCCGTCCAAAATAATGAGTTAATGACCGCATTAACTTGTCATAAAACGGGTCATTTAACCTCATTAATTGGTCGCCAAGTCGCTCGAAGAGTCGCGGGCCGTGCCGCGTCTTTTGGAATTCTTCTTGCGATGATCGCGGGTGGATCCACATGTTATTTGATGTCGGATGGCGATGCAATTTCAGACATTGATTAATGTCAATATGCCGGCAACATCTGTCCTGTCGATTTCACGATCGGGCGGGCAGAAAGTGTGCTTTCTTTGTCGGCCGGTTGGCGAATTCGAGGCATCTAATGATCATCCAATGACTTCGGCGTCGAATCCGTGATGTTTGATGAAGATCGACGGATTTCAAGCACGAAAAATCAGATTTTGGAAAAATCACAAGGGCCAATCAACTCGAAACGCGAAAAGGACCAGAAAAAGGGTCTTCCGGCGACTTTTTGGGTCGCCGGAATTCCATGGTCGCCGGCGACCATGGGCCTTGGGCCCGTTTTTTGGTCGCCGTCCGGTCGCCGTTTCTTCGCCGTTTTTCGATCTTTTTTCATTCTTTTTTCTTCTGTATTTTTGCTGACATTTCCCCTCATTTATTGGCCTGATTCCCTTGAAGAAAACCCGACGAGAAGCCACGCAAATCGGAGCACAAAGTTTCCCATTTTTTGGAAAGCCGAAGACTTTGTTGTGCGGTTTTGCCGATTTTTTGTCAAGCGTTGAAACTAGGCCAAACGATGTCGGAATGACCTGAAATTCGACGTGGAGCTTCTTGAGCATTAGATAGGACCAACCATAGGCTTTGGTTTGAGTTTTGAAGCCGTTCGGGGTCCCGCAAATGCTTGCCTTAATTTCGCCATGAGAGAAATGCCGAGCTTTGACTTGTGGTCAACCGATGTCCGATTGACCTGAAATTTGACAGGGAGCCTCCTGAGTAGTAAGCAAGACCAACCATGGGCTTTAGTTTGGGTTTTGAAGCCTTTTGGGGTCCCGCAAATGCTCGCCTTGATTTCACCTCGAGGAAAATGCCGAGCTTCGAAACTAGGCCAAACGATGTCCGTTTGACCTAAAATTTGACAGGGGACCTATTGGAGTCATTTTGAGATGATCCATTAGCTCCAATTTGAATGCCATGATTCCGGGGTGCTCCGTCGCCGATGGGCTTGTTTTTGCTTCCCGAGAGTTGATGAAGGGTCAAACGTCGTCCGTTTGACTTGAAATTTGGCAGGGGGCCTTTTGGAGGTATTTTGAGACCATCCGTAGGCTTTGATCGAAGTTTTGAAGTATTCGACATTGTCGCTACCGGGAGCTCTTGTCTGGCTGTCGGAGGAGTGAAGTTGGGCCAAATGATGTCGAAGTGGCCTGGAACTTCATGTGTACCCCTCTTTTGACTGCTTTAAAGGATCTTGCAGTTTTTGTTTGATTCTGACAAGATCTGGTGCTTGAAGTGGCGCCTTCCTATTTATGGCAGGATGTGGCTCCATGTAGCTTTTGGTGTTGAAGGGACATAGTGACATTTTTGGTGTCAACAAATGCCCCCTCGAGGTACAGCGACGAGGTGCGCAGCTCTAGCGGTCGGTGTGCCTCGAAGAGAATTTGAAGGAGATCTTCTTGCTTGACCAAGAGTCTTGAGCGTTTTTCTTTTGATGGAGTTGCTTTTTTTTTTTGAGCTTCCAAGGGATTTCGCGGTAATGAGGGGGGTCATGTACCGTCTCAAGGCAAGGATTTTGAAATGACATTTGGATATGGGTTTTTGGTTTTGGGTTTTCCCTTTTAACCTTGTGAACCTAAAGGCTTTATGTGGCACATTAGGAGATTAAGAAGGTTTTTTGGTTTTTGACCTTGTGACCTAACAGGCTGTATGTGGCAAGTTAGGGGGTCGGGATTTTGGTTTTTGGTTTTGGCCTTGTGACCTAACAAGCTGTATGTGGCAAGTTAGGGGACCATGGTTTGGTTTTTGGTCACTCTTTGGGACAATTTTGGGTCCATTGGAGTGGTTTGGTTTTTTGTGGAATGTCAATTTCAAGATTGTGGCTTGATTTGGTGCATGGGGTTGGATGGTTTGGATTTCTTTTGGAAGCTCATGAAGCTCGGAATTTTTTGTATGGTCCAATCAACTCAAGAGAGGCATGGAACCATTTTTGTATGCTCTTGGTAAGAGAAATTTTGATTAAAAGCCACTTTTAGTGCCTAGGTGGTCAAACCTGGCTCATATGGGCTAACCCATGGGACCTTAAGCTTTTAAGAATGGCTTAGATCTCATGTGGTGTCATTTTGTAAAGAATATCTAAAAATATCCCTTTTGTGTAGAGAATATCTAAAAATATCCTTACTTGGAGAGAATCTCTCATGTTTCCTTGATTTTGGGAGAGATTTTCTCAAAGTATCTTTCTTTGGGAGAAAGTTTCTCAAATCCCCTTTCTTTTTGGAGAGAATTTCTCAAGAATCTTCTCTTTAGGAGAGAATATCTCAAATCTCCCTTTCTTTTAGGAAGTTTGCTAATTTTTAGCACTTACCTCCTTGCTTTTCTCTTCCTTTCCTCTTTTGGTTTGCTTTCTCTATAAAAGCAATGGAGATGGGTTTTCTTTCTCTTGTTGCTTTCTTTTTGCAAAAACCTTCAAGAGTGCTCCAAGAATTTCTCAAGGATCTTCAAGTTTCTTCTCCTTCTTCTCCATGGCTTCAAGTAGGTCTTCTTTTTCCAAGAAAAACCCCATGTAGATGTAGAAAAGTTCCTTTTCTTCTTTTTTTCTTCTTTTCTTTTCTTTTCTCTTTTTTTTTCTCTTTTTTTTTCACGTGTTTTCTTTTTCTCTCTTTTTTTTCTGTTTTTCTTTTTTACGTGCTGCTTTTTTTTTCTTTTTTTTTTTCACGTGCTTTCTTTCTTTTTTTTTTTTTGTGCACGTTCTGCCCCCCCCTCCTTTTTTTTTCTTTTTTTGCTTTTTTTTTTTTTGAAGAGGTTTTTTTGTTCTCTCTTTTTTTTTGCTCACTATGATATGAGGTTTATGCAATTCAAGATGATCATGCATTCTTTCTTCTTTTTTTTTTTTGTTTAAGATGCATCAAGATAAAAGGCTAGAATTTCTAGGTCAAGTCAACATGGATTTTGACTTAGACAAAGTTTGATTGGTTTTGACCAAATTGGGTTGGAATTGGTCAAACTTTTGTCAAAGTTTTCGTAGCATCTAATGCATGATGGTTTTGTGCATGAGTTTTGGTAAATGGAATTGGGAGCATGATGATGCATACCTCGAATTTTCTTTCAAGTCTTGGGATTTTTGGAGCTTGCAACAATGTTGAGCCCACTTCTCCAGTCTCGCAGAATTTCGAGGAACTTTGCAAGTTTTGGAATTTTGAGCTCGCAGCAATGTTGAGCTCTTTTCTGATCTGGCGGAGATTTGAGAAGAAAGGCTTGATCTCACAGCAATGTTTGAATTCAAGTCTTCTTCGAGAACCCTTTATTGATTATGAGCTCGCAGCAATGTTGAGCTCATCTTCAAGCTTCCTTTCTTTTTCGGGGTGCCTCCCTTTTCTTCGAAATTGCCCCGGAACCATGCCAAAATTTCGCTAGGATTTTTTTTATAGCAAAATTCTGTCATTTGGTACTTGATTTCTTCCTTTCTGACTTTTGCAGGTGGTTCTTCCAGAACGAACAAGGGTAAGGGCCTTGCACCTCGCCGATCTGCCAGATCTTCCAATGCGGCCATTCAACAGGCGTGGGAAGAGGTTGACGGGAATCTCCGAAGGAAGACTCAGGAGCATGAGCGATGGCAACTTCTTTGGGAGGAATTCCCTTGTGCTGAAGATGGATCGCGGTTTTCTGCCACATTTTATGGCGGCATCTTGAAGAAGCGTGGCCTGGAAGCTTTGGAGGCTGAGGCCAAGAGTCTGCTCGAGGACCTTAGTCTTTGGTTGAAGACTATGATGGACTGAGCTTTTGACAAACTTTCTTCTTTCCTTTTTTTGGTACCTCCATGTATAAACATTTTGGCACTCTGTTTTTTTTTTTGTATCCCCTTGTTCTACTTAAATTCTTTTTTGTTGAAAATAAGCAAAAGTTGAATGAGAATGTTTGTTTGAAAATCTTGATCAAAAGGTTACCATTTTGTGAAAATCTTTTGTCAAAAGTGTTGTTTTGGCATGAAAGCCAGATTTTGTGGCACAAGGCCTGGTTTTTGATGGCTTGAAAGCCAAAAATTTTGAGGTGGCATGAAAGCCGATGTGGCATGGAAGCCGATTTTTGGCATGAGAACAGATTTTTGTTTTTGGCGTAAAAGCCGGATTTTGGCATGAGAGCCGATTTTTTGTTTTTGGCGTAAAAGCCGGATTTTGGCATGAGAGCCGATTTTTGGCGTAAAAGCCGAATTTTGGCATGAGAGCCGATTTTTTAGCGTAAAAGCCGATTTTTGGCATGAGAGCCGATTTTTGGCATAAAAGCCGGATTTTTTGAAAACCAAGTTTTGTTTTGTTGGCATGAGAGCCAGATTTTGTTTTGATTTTTGGCGTGAAAGCCGATTTTTGGCGTGGAAGCCGAGTTTTTTGGCATGAGAGCCGATTTTTGGCGTAAAAGCCGATTTTTTTGGCGTAAAAGCCGATTTTTGGCATGGAAGCCGAGTTTTTCGCGTAAAAGCTGGGTTTTTGGTTTTCAAAAATGCAAGTATCGACTAAGAGTCGCCTCCGTGCTGAATGGTATTGCAAGTATCGATGGAATGTCGCCTCCTTGCTCATTCGGTTGCGAGTATCGATGGAATGTCGCTTCCTCGCGAAGTTGGGTGCAAGTATCGACTAAGCGTCGCTTCCCTGCTTTTTCTTCAAAAATTTTGTTTTGCGGGTATCGATGGAATGTCGCCTCCCCACGATTTTTGAATTTGAGGTTTTTTCGAACCTTTGTTTTTCTTTTGAAATTTGGGTTGTGGATATCAACTGGAATGTTGCGTCTCCACGATTTTTTGAAATTTTGCAAGTATCAACGAGGTGTTGCTTCCTTGCGGTTTTGAGGTTTTGGAAGTATCGAATGGGGTTCGCATCCTTCCAATGGGTTTTTGCGAGTATCGACTTGACATCGCTTTCCCGATTATTGTTTTTAGACACGAGGGTCGTAAATTTTGGCCTAAAACCATTTTTGGCGGTAAAGGCAAGGTGGACTAGGGTGGAAATCCCTAAGTCCTGATTTTTGTTTCAAACCAAGAATTTTGGGTTCAAGGATCGAAAATTTTGGTTAAGTTTGGGAAGAGGCTCCTAAACTTAGATTTTTGGATTTTGATTTTCTTTTGAACAATAAAACAATAAAAGTAAACATTGTTTTGAAAGTTCAACATAAAGATGAAAATTCCAAAAGGAGTGGGTTTGACGAGCAAGTACCTGGAAATAGGCTTTGGCCTTGTAGGCATCGCTCTGACCCAGTGGAGGAAGTCTTCAAGGGTAGTACCGCTTCAAGAACTTGCCGTTGATGGGCAGCATACATCTATCACCTTCCATGTTTAGAAGTGCGTATGCGCCATTGGAGAAGACTTGGTCGATGACGAAGGGTCCCTCCCATTTTGGTTCAAATTTGCCTTTGGATTTGTGAGCGAAAACCATCGGCCTTTTTACCGCAAGAACCAAGTCACCCCTTTTGTGGGCGCGTTGCCTGACCTTTTTGTCGAAAGATCCAGCCATGCGTGCTTGGTAGAGCTCAATGCTTTGGAGTGCCTCGAGCCGTCTCTCATCGAGATTGTCCAGCTCTTGGAGTCTTAATTTGGCATTGCTTTCTTGCGTCATGTCATTTTGTAGAGATACCCTTAAGGAAGGAATTTGTACCTCTAAAGGGACAACAGCTTCGCATCCATAGACCAAGGAGAATGGCGTGCTATGGGTCGGTCCTCGAACGGTGGTTCGGTAGGCCCACAAAGCTTCGGATAGTTTGTCGCCCCAGTCCCTTTTGTGGCTAGAGACCATTTTCTTGAGAATTTTGCAGAGTGTCTTGTTGAAGGCCTCTGCCAGTCCATTCGCCGCCGGATTGTACGGTGTTGAAGGACAACTTTGGATTTTGTATTTGCCGCAGAACCTGTAGAATCTGTGATCACGGAATTGTGGTCCGTTATCATGGACGAATCTTTTAGGTATGCCGAAGCGACAAATGATGTTGGTGCGCAAGAATTGAAGGACTGATGAGGTCTTCATTTCATTGAGTGCAAAAGCTTCTGACCACTTGGAGAAATAATTCGTAGCGGCGAAGATGAAGCGATGACCTTTGCTTGACGGAGGGGAGACAGGACCTATGATGTCCATACCCCAGGCTTCGAAAGGCCATGAAATTGCTGTAGGATGTAGCCATTCTGGAGGCATGTGGACATAGTCTCCATGAACTTGGCATTGTTGGCAGCGTTTAGCAAATTGCATTACGTCAGCTACCATGGTAGGCCAATAATAACCTAACCTTTTTATCTGATCGTAGAGCTTTGGACCAGCCTGATGAGCTCCACAAAGACCAGCATGCACCTCTTTGAGAGTTTCTTTAGCCTCTTGTTGTGATAAGCAGCGTAGAAGTACTCCATTGTAGGATTTTCTATAAAGCATCTTTGAAGGAATGTCCAAATGAAAGTTTGGGGTTCGTCTTTGAACACTTACCCGTTCTTTTGGATCTTCAGGCAGGATTCCGAACATAATATAATCAATGAACGGATCCCTCCAGTCGCCGATCGGAGGTCTGAGGATGGAGATCCGACTTCCAACCAGTTGGTGGCACTCAGCAACTGCTTGGTGTGTATTAAGGGGAGGGAGAATCCTTCTCTCACACACTGTAACTTGCATGTGTTCTCCTTCTTGGACCGCCATAGAGGCGGCGAGTCCAGCCAGGGCATCTGCACGGATGTTTTCGCCTCTACGAATGTGGGTGATATGACAGATGTCAAATTTTTGCCGAAGTGATTGTGCCTTGTTGTAGTAAGGCAACAGATCAGGCTTCCTGATTTCAAATTTCTGATTCATCTGGTTGACGATCAGTACTGGGGATCGTTGGTTTTGCCAACATCTCCTGGTCTTTTGGGTTCAGGCAGGGTGAGCTTCCCGTTTGCCAAGAGTGCCTCGAAGATTTCTTCGACATCTTCATCGAACGGGTATTTCTTTTCTACTCGTTCTTTAAAGGCATCAGAGAGTTCAGGTCTCTTACCTGCACCTTTGTTTTCAGCTTTCTTTGGTAGCTGTGGAGCTGACTTGGTTTGCACATTGAGAACCTCCTTTTTCTTTTGCTTCGAGGTTGCAATGGCGGTCGGCCTTCTTTGATGATTTCTGACTGCTGAGGTCTTTGATCACCGTCTCAGCCTCCATAGATGCTTCTAGGAGTTCTCCCAAATTCTTTGATTTGTTGCCGATAATCATGGAGCGTATCTTTCCTCTCATGTTGTTACGGCAGATGTCGACCAGCGACGTTTGTGGCAGTACATCTGAACATTTGTACGCCATTGCCTTCCATTTGTGAATGTAGTCGTATGTCGACTCATTCTCTCCCTGTTTTAGGCTGCAGAGTTGAGCCATAGTCACAGGATGAACCTCACCTTTGAAGTGAGTTAGGAAGCGTGTCTCCATCATGACCCAGTTTTGGATAGAGACCTCCTGAAGAGTGGAGTACCAATCAAAGGCCGTACCTTTTAGGATACTTGCGAAGAGACGGATCTTGAGGGCGTCTTGATCCGCGATGGCTCCCGTCAGGATCTTGAAATGGATGATATGTTGTCTGGCCGAGCCCTTCCCCGTATATGTTTGGAGAGTGGGCTGTTTGAATTTGGTAGGAAACGGTACCGAGTCCATCAATAAGGGATATGGTGGCTTGATTCTGTGTTCCTTTAGTGAATCCTCTTCCTTTGCTTTGGCGAGGATATCGTCAACGTCCTTTTTGGTAAGGGTGCGTGACTCATCTACCTCCTCTTCGTGGTGACTTGGAGGAGCTTCATTATTCAGTGGACGTTGCAGGGTAAGAAGTAAGTTCTCTATGAGAGCTTCTATCCTCTGCTGTCCCTGCTCCAGCTGCTGGATGCGTGTGGCTACGTCATCTTGCGGCGGAGGCTGCTCAGCATTTGTGACTAAGACGTTCATCTTTCGAGAGTCGAATGAGGATACCGTCTTGGTGACTGAGCTGGAGCTCATTCTTTTGGATGAAGAGCTCGAAGAGTGATTGTCCCGTTGTCCTTGACTTGAAGGAGTGGGAGAATCTTCTTTATATCTTCGCGCCCGGGAGACGCTGCGAGTCACCGGTCGCTTGACATGGATTTTTGTTGCTGACTTCTGGCGCCTTTTGGTTTTGCCAACCATATGGACAGTAACAATTTGGTTGGGTGCTTATTTTTCGACCCATTTTTGAGAGACCTGGAGCGTGGAGTGCTGGGCTCTTTGCTTCTCTAGTCTCTTTTGCCGATACGTCGCGCGGCGACGCATACGACGAGCGATTTGAGCTTCAGTTAGCTCGGGCTGTGCTCTAGCCACGAAGGAGGTGGTCCCTCGCGCGCAGCAGCTGAGCTTGTCTTCTTTGTAATTTGGCAAGGACAGGATCTGGATGCGGTCCTTAGCCTGTCACAGCGAAGCTTTAAATTCGGCGAGCTCGGCCCCTGTTGAAATGAAGGGCCGAGTTGCAGAAATACAGGCCTTGACAGGTTCTCGCTGAGGCCTGATGATGCACGACTTGACCCTGGGCTTATAGGAATAAGCCGGCTCGTGTTGGGTAGATTTGTTTGGTGGAGGGCTGGTTTCTCCTCTTTCGTGTACGAGAGAGGGTAGAACCAGTTCTCCTTGAGCGGGGCCAGGTATGCTGGCCTTGCAGATCTTTCGGACCTTCTTTGTTTTGGAGAAGGTCTTGGAGACCAAGTCTTGAGGTAGACCTGGTTTCTTGCAGGCTGAGGCTTTGCGAGGTTGTCGCGGACTTCAGTCTTCTTGGCGGTTGCCTTTGGTGTCACGGTAGTGACGTGTCCAAGGGCGGTTCTCTGCTTCTTGGTAGGAGTTGTTTCTTCTGCGGGAAGTGGGAAAGGTCCCAGCGACCCGAAGATGATGGACCGGGGAGAGGAGGTCGACCCGGTGTCTCGTGCGTTGCCGAAGGAAGTGACACTTCGGCCGCTGGCAAGGCGCTTAGGAGCGCATTTGTTTTGCTTCTCTTGAAGCATCAGCTGGTACTTGTTCTCGTCGAAGGTGATTGTCAGCGAAGCTGCCATGTTAGTTTTTGAAAAACCTTTCTGAAACAAGACCGGATCCATTAGTAATCACAAGAATGTGGTGATCATAAATGGAAATAAACTATGGTTTTTCCTTTTCAATTTGCTCGAGGGGACAAGACCCGGCCCAAGCAAGATGAAGAAGGCAAAAAGCCATAGAGTATTCAATTGTTCTAAACGCAAGTATGAAAGGCTCAGAGTGAGCGTTCCAGTGACTGCTAGAAGCAATTGTGAACCTTAATTCAGATTACCGAGGAGCGAGGCTCACTCGAGGTAAAATGATATAAGGTTGGGGTACAAATGTGTTGGTCGCAAATACAGTAGACCCAAGAGGGCGTACTAGTACCGCTAGGCACAGATGTTGTAAATCGCATCCTTGAAATGGACACGAGATGGGATTTTTTGAAAGGTCAAGGTTGGGTTCATAAAAGAGAGCAAATGGCACTCCAATCCGAAAACGTGCTCAACATTTCTGCGAGCACAGAGTCCGAAAGGGAAATAACCAGAATTTCTCGAATCTGGACCCAACAATGCCGGAAGTTTTTTTTTTTTTGAAAAGTCAGGATCAGATTCATCAAAGAGAGCAAATGACGTTCCAACCCAAACACGTGCTCAACATTTCTGCGAGCACAGAGTCTGAAAAGGAAGAGATCAAAATTTCTCGACTTTGAATCCAAACGTGACGGAAGTTTTTTTTTTTTTTTTTTTTTTTTTTTTTTTTTTTTGAAGATTTTTGGAGAGCAAATGGTGTTCCAATCCAAACACGTGCTCAACATTTCTGCGAGCACAGAGTCTGGAAAGGAAGAGATCAAGATTTCTCAAATTTGAACCAAAAATCGATGAATTTTTTTTTTTAGGTTTGAGAATACATCGAGTTCTCACGATTCGTTCTTATGAAACCAATGTTGATAGATCAGCCCCCAGGTAAGGGTAGGATTACTTAATGAACCCGTTTGGAGGACCCTTACCTAGAACAGCCTAGCTGTCTCCACACTCTGGACAAGGCTTTTCTTAGATCAACGTCGATTAAAGAACGCAATCGATAAAACTTTCGTGTTCTCAAATGCATCCCCGTTTTTTTTTTTTTTTTTTTTTTTTGGTGGACTCATCAGAGAGAGCGAATGGTCCGTTCCCCGTCTGAACAGGGGCTCAAACAATTTCTGCGAGCCCTAAGTCAGAAAGTAAAAGAAAACCAAAATTTCTCAAATTTGGATCCAAAAGAAAGAAGATTTTTTTTGAAAATCTGAAAAGTTTGAAATCAGATTTTTTTTTTGGTGGACTCATCAGAGAGAGCGAATGGTCCGTTTCCCGTCTGAACAGGGGCTCAAACAATTTCTGCGAGCCCTAAGTCAGAAAGGAAAAGAAAACCAAAATTTCTCAAATTTGGATCCAAAAGAAAGGAGATTTTTTTTTGAAAATCTGAAAAGTTTGAAATCAGATTTTTTTTCGAACTCATCAAAGAGAGCAAACGGTCACTTTCCCAATCTGAAAACGTGCTCAAACATTTCTGCGGGCACTGAGTCCAAAAGGGAGGAGATCGAATTTCTCAGATCTGAATTCAAAGAACAAGAGAAGATTTTTTTTTTCGAGAATGAGAAAGATTGGAAATAGATTTAAAGAAAGAAATTTCCAAAACAAAAAAAATCCCATCTCATGTTTTTTTTTTTTATGTAAGATTCAACATTGGCCACCAACTAGAAAGGTGCCAAAGAATCTAAGTTCATGTTCTCAAATGAACGTGTCCCACCGGGTGTGCCAGCTTGATGGACCCGATTCTTCCCTCTCTCCCGCTGCCTCCGCCCCGGGTCTTTTCGGGGTGCGGCGGAGGGGAGGAGAAGAAAAGATAAAGGGTTTCAACATCTTTCTTTTTTTTTGTACCGGTATGCCAATTTCATTTTTCTACTTGGAATTTAGGAATGGTGATCCGAAGATCCACCTTCACAAGTAGAAAGGGGAAATGAAACTTTTTCTAGTTTTCCATTGCACACATATTTTAAGAAAAAAGACAAAGGGTTTTTTTGAATGCCGTGAAAGGCGATTTCATTTGTTGCCGTGAAAGGCGATTTTGCCGTAAAAGGCGATTTACAAGTCTCATCCATTATGAAAGACAAGAATTGTGATTTTTGTCTCTAAAAGAAAAATAAAGTACAATAGAAATCAAGAAAAGGAATCTGACTTCTCATTCGATTGTGGGGACACGTTCAGATCGACGGTCGCGAGTCATGTATGGGCTCCTCCATCGTCCATGCAGATGAGAACACGATGCTTGGATTCTTGGCTCGGCTTTCTAACCTCAGATTTTTAAAGGACAAAGACCAAGAGAAGGTCTTATATCCGATAAAAAGCTAAGTAAACGGGCTGAAAAGCCACATTTTAGCCATGTTGGTAGAAGAAGGGAGGTCCTTGGGGGGGTGGCCCCCCAAGGGTGCTTCAATCACCTTTTGGTGGTTTTTTGCAGCAGAGTTGCAGGGCTTCTGGATTTTTTTGTCTTCGTCGGGGGGAGAGCGAGAGATCCGGATAGCACTAGCCTTGTTTCCCTTTGGAATGCCCTCCTATTTATAGGCCTTTGGTAGCCATTTAGGAGGGTTTATGAGCATTGAATGCATTAATACTCATAATGGGAGGAGTTACAAGTTTTAAAGTATTTGTTTTGTAACTCCTTTTTCCTTGAATCTGATTGGCCGATGGAGAATAATGAGCTTTTAATTGCCTTTAATCCCCATCATGGGAGGAGTTTCATGGCTTTAATGCCATAAATCCTTTGACTTGTAACTCCCATTTGCTTGCTTTTGATTGGGCCGTCCAAAATAATGAGTTAATGACCGCATTAACTTGTCATAAAACGGGTCATTTAACCTCATCAATTGGTCGCCAAGTCGCTCGAAGAGTCGCGGGCCGTGCCGCGTCTTTTGGAATTCTTCTTGCGATGATCGCGGGTGGATCCACATGTTATTTGATGTCGGATGGCGATGCAATTTCAGACATTGATTAATGTCAATATGCCGGCAACATCTGTCCTGTCGATTTCACGATCGGGCGGGCAGAAAGTGTGCTTTCTTTGTCGGCCGGTTGGCGAATTCGAGGCATCTAATGATCATCTAATGACTTCGGCGTCGAATCCGTGATGTTTGACGAAGATCGACGGATTTCAAGCATGAAAAATCAGATTTTGGAAAAATCACAGGGGCCAATCAACTCGAAACGCGAAAAGGACCCGAAAAAGGGTCTTCCGGCGACTTTTTGGGTCGCCGGAATTCCATGGTCGCCGGCGACCATGGGCCAAGGTCGCCGGCGACCATGGGCCTTGGGCCCGTTTTTTGGTCGCCGTCCGGTCGCCGTTTCTTCGCCGTTTTTCGATCTTTTTTCATTCTTTTTTCTTCTGTATTTTTGCTGACATTTCCCCTCATTTATTGGCCTGATTCCCTTGAAGAAAACCCGATGAGAAGCCACGCAAATCGGAGCACAAAGTTTCCCATTTTTTGGAAAGCCGAAGACTTTGTTGCGCGGTTTTGCCGATTTTTTGTCAAGCGTTGAAACTAGGCCAAACAATGTCGGAATGACCTGAAATTCGACGTGGAGCTTCTTGAGCATTAGATAGGACCAACCATAGGCTTTGGTTTGAGTTTTGAAGCCGTTCGGGGTCCCGCAAATGCTTGCCTTAATTTCGCCATAGGAGAAATGCCGAGCTTTGACTTGTGGTCAACCGATGTCCGATTGACCTGAAATTTGACAGGGAGCCTCCTGAGTAGTAAGCAAGACCAACCATGGGCTTTAGTTTGGGTTTTGAAGCCTTTTGGGGTCCTGCAAACGCTTGCCTTGATTTCACCTCGAGGAAAATGCCGAGCTTCGAAACTAGGCCAAACGATGTCCGTTTGACCTAAAATTTGACAGGGGACCTATTGGAGTCATTTTGAGTTGATCCATTAGCTCCAATTTGAATGCCATCATTCCGGGGTGCTCCGTCGCCGATGGGCTTGTTTTTGCTTCCCGAGAGTTGATGAAGGGTCAAACGTCGTCCGTTTGACCTGAAATTTGGCAGGGGGCCTTTTGGAGGTATTTTGAGACCATCCGTAGGCTTTGATCGAAGTTTTGAAGTATTCGACATTGTCGCTGCCGGGAGCTCTTGTCTGGCTGTCGGAGGAGTGAAGTTGGGCCAAATGATGTCGAAGTGGCCTGGAACTTCATGTGTACCCCTCTTTTGACTGCTTTGAAGGATCTTGCAGTTTTTGTTTGATTCTGACAATATCTGGTGCTTGAAGTGGCGCCTTCCTATTTATGGCAGGATGTGGCTCCATGTAGCTTTTGGTGTTGAAGGGACATAGTGACATTTTTGGTGTCAACAGATCGTGTGATTCTAACACGGAGTTGTTGAGCGCAAGAAGCGCACCATACAGGAAATGGCACGCACTATGCTGGTTGAGAGCAAACTGGCTGACAGATATTGGAGGGAAGCAGTCCATACTGCAGTATACATTCAAAATCGATGCATGATCAGGCGACATGAAGACAAAACACCATATGAATTGTGGTTTGGTCGGAAACCTTCAGTCAAGCACTTCAAGATATTTGGCAGCAAGTGCTTCATCAAGCGACTTGAACTGAATCTGGAAAAATTTGAAGAAAGAGCTGATGAAGGTATATTTCTGGGTTACTCCTCCACTAGCAAGGCATATAGGTGTCTTAACAGAAGGACAGAAAAATTGTAGAAAGTGCTGATGTTAGAATTGACGAACCTTATGAACTCATGCATGATACCTGTGAAGAAAGTCCGGTTTATGAGGACTTGTCTGAGTTGGATGATGAAAGGGCTGAACCTAATGATTCTAGGGAATCAAGGGACGGTTCAGAAGTTGCTACTCCTAGAAAGCACATCACTTGGGTAGAACAACACCCCAAGGAACAAATAATTGGAAATCCTAAGGCTGGTGCTCAAACTAGACATAGTGTGGCGAACACTTTTTCACTAGTATCAATGATCGAACCCAAGACAGTGGCTGAAGCAGGCCTTGATGAAAATTGGTTAAAGGCTATGCATGAGGAGTTAGAGCAAATAGAGAAGAACTCCACTTGGGATTTAGTCCCTAGACCTATTGGTAAGAATGTCATAGGTACTAAATGGGTCTTTAGAAATAAGCTGAATGAAGATGGTTAAGTTGTGAGAAACAAAGCAAGGTTAGTTTGTAAAGGCTATGCTCAAATTGAAGGCATAGATTTTGAAGAAACCTTCGCACCGGTGGCTCGTCTGGAAGCCATACGAATGTTCCTAGCATTGGCTACGTACAAGAACTTCAAGGTATTTCAAATGGATGTGAAGTCAGCCTTTTTGAATGGGCTATTTGAGGAAGAGGTATATATTGAACAACCAGATGGTTTTCTCTTGAGCAACAGTTCAGACCTGGTGTGTAAGTTGAGGAAGGCTCTTTATGGCCTGAAACAAGCACCGAGGGCCTGGTATGCATGGCTGGATAGTTATCTTCGCAAGATTGGTTTCGGCAAAGGACTGGTTGATAGCAATCTCTATGTCAAAACAGAACAAGGTAACCAACTAGTTGTCATAGTTTATGTCGATGACATAATCTTTGGCGGTAATGACGAGGAGTTTTGCAGAAATTTCACTGAAGAGATGAAGAATGAATTTGAGATGTCCATGCTTGGAGAGCTAAGTTTCTTGCTTGGTCTCCAAGTGCAGCAACTGAAGCATGGTATCTTCATATCACAATTGAAGTACATCAAGGAGATACTGAAACGATTTAACATGGAAGACAGCAAGTCGGTGAGTACGCCTATGTCCACGAACACAAAGCTAAGCAAAGATGACAAGGCTCCATCAGTTGATCACACCACTTACCGATCAATGATAGGGAGCTTGCTCTACTTGACGGCTAGAAGACCGGACATTCTACAGGCAGTATGAATGGTGGCGAGATTTCAGGCATCACCAATCGAAGAGCACCTCACAGCAGTAAAGAGGATATTTCGGTATCTCAAGGGTACTTTGGAGCTCGGCATATGGTATCCCAAAGGTAAATCATTCACTCTAATTGCGTATTCTGATGCTGATTGGGCTGGATGTGTAGATGACCGCAAAAGCACAAGTGGAGGTGCATTCTATCTAGGTGAAAGATTGGTGGCTTGGCACAGCAAGAAGCAAGATTCAATCTCTTTCTACAGCGGAAGCAGAGTACATAGAAGCAGCAACTTGTTGTACCCAAGTCCTGTGGATGCGTCAAATGCTCTCAGATCTCGATGTTCAGACGAGAGATCCTACACCAATCTTCTGCGACAACACAAGTGCCATTCATATCTCCAAGAACCCTGTCCAGCACTCCCACACAAAGCATGTTGCCATACGTTATCACTTTCTCAAAGAAAAGGTTGCTGACGGTGAAGTAAAATTGGAATATGTTCCAACCAATGAACAAGTGGCTGATATCTTCACAAAGCCTCTACCAAAGGAAGTCTTCGAGTATCTTCATAAAAAATTGGGAGTTACTCACTCTCCCAAGCATTAGAAGACCTTCTTGTTAGGGGGAGCATGCATTATTGCTATTCTTTTTGCTCCTAAGCAAGTCCCTTTGTGATTGATGTCAAAGGGGGAGATATTAAATTGGAAGAACATGTTGTTCAGGGGGAGTCTATAACTGCCAAGAAGACATGCTACAGTAGTTCAGAACAGAACAGAAACTTGTGTGCAAGATCGAGATCGATTAATGGTTAACATGTTCCAAGTGTTGCCAACAATTCTAAAGGGGGAGATTGTTGGATTTTGAAGAGAGTTTGAGGTTTGAAGCTCGGCTTTGTGTTGGAATTATTGTCAACAGAGTGTTGGAATTATTGTCAACACATTGTCACACAAGTATAGCACAGAATGTCTCAGCTCGGCACAGAATGTCTCAGCTCGGCACAAAATGCCTTAGCTCAGTTACTGTAACAAGAAAGAACAGAGCCCGGCAAAAGTAGGAAGCTTGGTAAAAGAACAGAGTCCAGTAAAAGTAGGAAGCTCGGTAAAAAAACAGAGCCCGGTAAAAGTAGGAAGCTTAGTAAAAGAACGGAGCACGGTAAAAGTAGAGAGCTCGGTAAAAGGGCTGAGTTCGGACATGACAGCTCAATTTGACGAAGTGTTGAGCTCGGTAATTTCAGTAAAGCACTGGCGAAGCGTTGAGCTCGGTCATTTCGGCAAAGCACTGGCGAAGTGTTGAGTTCAGTCAGTTCGGCAAAGCACTGAGGTCAGTAAAGTCATTCAAGAATTGAGCCGCTCGGTAAAGCGCAAAGCTCGTTCAAAGCGCTGAGGTCAGTAAAGTCATTCAAGCACTAAGCAACTCGGTAAAGTGCAAAGCTCGTTCAAGCACTGAGCAACTCGGTAAAGCGCAGAGCTCAAAACAGAAACTTGCTCAAGAAAAAAAAAACAGGGGATCTCTTCCAATCCCTGAAGGAGTTTACAAAACATAAACTTGCGCGAGAAAATCCAAGGGATCTCTTCTAATCCTTGCAGGAGTTTTCCAAAACCTCTCCTAGTCTTTTTGCAATCAAGAATTAGGGTGGGCAAATCCTATAAAAAGGTATGCTAGGGAATGTTGAAGACACACACAGAAAGAGAGAAGATTTGTGAGGGTGTGTGAGCTTGCAAGGAGATACTGCTGTGATTCTTTTATAGCAAGTCAAGAAGAAACTCTGCGTCAAGAAGATGGTTCTTCATCAGTAGTTTCTTTAGATAAGTATTTCTCAATTCATGTTTATTAAATCTGATTTGTATGGGATTGAGAGTGAGAGATTGTAGAAAGGAATTTCTATAAAGGGTTCTTCTCTAATCTTTATAAAACATCAAATGGGTGCTTGGTGTTGGGGTTTGGTGATCCTGTCTGTTGGTGCAAACGAATTGTAAAGGGAGTTGTTGCTTCCTAGATAGTGGGTGCTATCTGAATAAGGGGTGGGTGCTCCTTGAAGTTGAAGCTTCAGAATTAATCAGTAAGACTAGCCTCGGATTGGTGTCTGGGTAGTCGTTGCACCGTGGACGTAGCCTTTGGGTGAACCACTTTAAAACCTTGTGTTCCTGTGGATTGCTTGATTATTGTTTTACTACTTTGAATTTTTGAACTTATTTATATTCAAGTAAAAAGTATTAAGACATCAATGATTCAACCAACACCCCCCCCCCCCCCTCCCCCCCCTTCTCAGTGATCGTGTGATTCTAACAATTAGACCTTGAAGATCCAATCTATCCTGATTGAGAAGGAAGCATTGAGTCGAGCCAACGACAATAAACAAAAGCGCTGCTTGGGAGGCAACCCAAGGGGAGTTCGTTCATTTTCTTCTTATTTTTGCATTTATATTTTGGTTATTTTTTGCCTTTTATTTGCATTTTACCTTACATTGGGGACAGTGTAAGTTTTAAGTGTGGGGGAAGGGATTTAGGTTGTGTTTTAATTTTAGATTTTTCAAAAAAAAAAAATTGCTAAAATAAAAATCTGGTGAGTAATAAAATTGCACCCTATACTTGGACTCACCAGATAAAAATATGGCCTTTTGTTTTTGTGGTTTTTGATGAGCAAGATTCAATTAATCTTGAAAAATTCATGACATGATTGATTTATAAATCAATTAGTTAGTTATTCTCCTTGAGGATGGTAGTGACTAAATTTGGTAGACAAAAAGCCGGTGAGATTTTGAGCCTTTAGACTGACACATCCATATCAGTCTCATTATTTTCTTTCATGTGAGATATTCTTTCGTGGATTTGTTTCTCTAGAACTTGCCTTGATTCTCTTCGAGGTCACATAGACACAAGCATGCATGAACATGATTAAGGTCATCTTTGTTATAAGCCACTTAAGCCAAATAGCCTACCCAGTATTTAATTTTTCCTTTATTAAACCCCTTTGAGCTTTATATTTCTATTTATTGCAAAACCACATTACAAGCTTTAAACCTAAAAAAAAAAAAAAAAAAAAAAAAAAAAAAAAAAAAAAAAAAAAAAAAAAAAAAAAAACCTACCTTTACCCAAGCTGTAGAAGTAGTGGAGCATTGTTCATCATTATGATAAGTATGGGTGTGCAAGAAATAAGTGTAGGGGTGTTTGGAATTGTGGTATGGCTATGACTGGTGTAATGGAGCAGGTTTTCATCCTTGATATGTGAGATCCATTATGGGTATCTTTATTGTCAAAAATAAAAAAAATAAAAAAAGAAGAAAAAAAGAAGAAAAAAAAGAATAATAATAAAAAAAAAAGAGTTTATGAAGTGATGGAGGAAATTGCTATCCATGTTCATGAATCCTCCTAAAACTCCAAGAAAGGATATGTTCATATGTGATACATACAAAGGTGGAAGTTGTTGCGAAGAATCGTTCCTTGCTGCAAATGAAAAGTGTTCCCTTTGAACGATCTCTTTTTCAATAAAAGAGTTTTACATGGTTTAAATGCGTTGAAGCCAAATTGAGGAAGATGCTGAATGGTGTAATTGGTTTTGAATGTCTTATATATTCAAGCTTGAAGTTGGTTCATTTTTGCTCCACTAGTTTTGATGGTTTTTGAGCTACATTCCCAAGTATTTCCCACCTTGATCCTAAGCCCCGTTACAACCCTTGAAAAGTCCTTATGATTCGTGTTATGCATGTGATCCCAGTGCTGGAGAATGAGAAGATATGCAAGCCTATGGTAGATCATTTCTATTGGAATGACTTTGAGCGAAACAACTAACCTTCAAACACATGAGAGTCGAGTGTTTATTTCCGTGAGGGTCTACGTATTTCGTTTACTCTATCTTTGAGTGAAATTGATTACTAAGTAATTGTAAGATGTTTAAGAATGTTTATTCATGATATGTTATGAGTTTTGAAAAGCTCGGTTGTTCTTTGTTGATAGCGTTGCAACCTTGGTATTTTTGAAAAAAAAAAAGTAATTTGGAGTTTTACCCGAGGACGAGTAAAAGTTAAGTGAGGGGGAATTTGATGAGAATGCAAAATGTTATATTTTTCTCCCTTAATGTTTAATTCTTTATACTCATTTGATGCCTAAATGTACTCATTATTCTTATATTTTGATTTAGGATGCAAATGGAGGTGTTAATTGCTAAACGAAGCTAATCGGGCGATTTTAGACAATTTTCGCATCACTTCGCAAGCTGGGCATAACTCTCTCATCCGAGCTCCAATTATTATGATTCAAGATACTGTGGAACGTCAAAAGAAGGTGATCATATTTGATGCTAAATGAATGAAGCTGATTCGGAACCGGGTCTTGTTTAAAGGAAATCAAGCAGAAGGGCATTATGGCAAATTTGAAGAAATCAGGAGTTCGTCGAAACATATCCAATATTGGGCTCATATTGTGCAGAATGAAAAATAGTGCAACTTTACTTCTTGGGTCGAGTCCAACAGAAACCCGAATGAGAAGATATGGTCAAGAAGAAGGTTTTGACTAAGTTAGAATTTAATTGATTATTTTATTAATTTCCATCTCCAATCCCACGCCACTTCAAATTCTCTCTCATCTCACAGTTGCACTTTCCCCCTAATATCTCTCCAACGATTCATTCCTATCTCTTAATTCTTTATTCTTTCTTTTCATCTCTCCTCATCTAAACCAACCATCTTTCTTTCCTTATTTTCCCTCATACATCCACACCACCTAATTTCTCTCCTTTCTCCAGCCAAACTCTCCACTATAAATAAGCCACCCCATATGCAACACAAACCACTCTCACCACCACACGTTCTCTCTCTTTTTCTCTCTTCTTCCTTCTTTTTCCATTTATTTTATTTTGCAAGTTAGCATGGCCCTTCGTGGCTAATTTTCTTTAATTGGTTAAAGGAGACTGAAGCCTCGGAATAAATACTGTGAGATCTAATTTAATTTCATTGTTCAAATTATGCTTTAAATATGGGTTGTTCTTCTATGCTTAATTTGTTATCATGATTGTTTCGTTTAATTGCTAGGAGGCCTACTAGTTTATTATTCGTTGCAATTTACTGCTAAATTAGAAATTAAATCCGTAATTGTTTGATCCCTCTAATTTGCGAAGCAACTAATATTTAATAATTTACTGCGTCAATAATTGTTAGATATTAGGAAGAACACTTGGCTAAATTAAATGCAACCGCGTGTGCTTGTGTTATCTAGGTTCATCGATCTCTCTAATTTTAATGATGTTCCTAAATTAAATCTATAGCGCTTGTCTTAGGTTGTTTAGTAATTAGGGTTAATTGGAGCGCGTGTTTTCTAATTAACTAATAAAGGAGTTAGGAATTTTATTCCAACGATGAATATTCAAAGTGTTAATTGATTTATTTTTGCATTAATGATCAGTTCTGAATTTTCGATGGTGGATGTTAACTTTAACCAATGCTTGCTCATTTAATTGAATTCGTTACTTTATTGTTTTTTATTTGTTTTTACTTCCAGTATAATCAAAACCCCCATCTTTGATCACATAGCATAAAACTTGATTAGACACTCTCCGAGGGAACGATCCTTACTCGCACTACTAAATTTATTATTCTTGGAGTAAAGGTTTTATTAATTTTGGGTGCTGGCGACAGCACGACCAGTCATCCACCTAGCTCCCACACCGAGGGGGAGCAACCAGGCTCGTACCGAGGCCAGGAAGGCCTCCCACAATAAACAGGTGATGACGATCGAGCTGGAGCCAGTAGCAAAGAATGCTCGGACGAAAAAACCAAGGATCTAGTTCTTAGACCAAGACCTCGAGGGGGTCCAACTGCCTCACAATGACCCCCTAGTCCACCGAGAGCTCCTCGGAGATCTTCTATTTTGATTGCTTCAAAAAGTTGGGGCTCAAAGAAAAGGACTTGCAGGAATCATTCACTCCCCTGATAGGCTTCAACTCAAACCCAATGTGCCCCAAAGGATGGATCTCCCTGAAGGTCCAGATTGGAGGAGCCAGTATGCCAGTTGACTTCCTGGTGGTGGACGTGCCGTCACCATACAATGCAATAATGGGGAGGACTTGGATGCATAGCATGGAAGTAGTGCCTTCCACTCACCATCAGAAGCTCAAGTTCCCATTGGAAAACGGCACCGGCAGAGTCGAAGTGGTCACAGTCAGAGGTGACCAAGAGATGGCCAAACAATGTCTAATGGTCGTGACGTCGGAGGGAGCGGAACCATCTCAAATACACACGGCCAAGCTAGAAGCAGAACTAGAATCCGTGGGCCGAGATCCAGAGCAGAAGAGCGTCGAAGAGCTAACCGAAGTCAAGATCAACCCCTCCGACCACGAGCGGTACATCCTGCTCTGGAGCCAGCTCCCTGAAACTAAAAAAGCAGAGCTGCTCAACTTCTTACTACAGAACAAGGAAGTCTTTGCCTGGACGCCCTATGAAATGCCTAGCATTGACCCCGAAACCATGCGCCACAAGCTAAACGTGGACCCCAAATATAAGCCCGTGGTTCAAAAAGCCCGCAGAACGGGGGTCCCACAAACAGAAGCCTAATCGAAGAGGTCGACAAGCTGCTAGAAGCCTAGGCTACCAGAGAAGTGCATTACCCGAACTGGCTGGCCAACATAGTAGTGGTCAAGAAGAAAAATCGGAAGTGGAGGGTCTGCGTGGACTTCACCGACCTCAACAAAACATGCCTGAAGGATAGCTTTCCACTCCCAAAGATTGACCAGCTGATTAACGCCACTACAAGACACGACAGGATGAGCTTCCTCGACGCTGATCGAGGGTATCACCAGATTCCATTGTATGGGCCTGACGAAGAGAAAACCGCATTTATAACAACCAGAGCCATTTACTGTTACAAAGTAATGCCATTCGGGTTAAGAAATGAGGGAGCAACTTATTAGAGGCCGGTGACGAAAATGTTTCAGGCCCAGCTTGGCAGAACTATGAAAGTTTATATTGACGACATGGTTGTCAAATCTAAATGGTCACAGGACCACTTGGCCGACCTGAGTAAAACATTCGCTATCCTCAAAGAATTTCGGCTCAAATTGAACGCATCCAAATGCGCTTTCGGCGTCGGTTCCGGCAAATTCTTAGGTAGCCTGTGACCAGAAGAGGAATCGAGGCCAATCCAGAGCAGATCTCGGCAATACAAGCAATTCAGAGTCCAACCACGGCAAAGCAAGTCCAGAGACTCACAGGGATGACCGCCGCGCTCAATCGCTTCATCAGCTGAGCCTCAAACAAATGCCGCCCATTTTTTCAAATTTTAAAGAAGAGCTCGAAATTCAAGTGGACTCCAGAGTACGACGAGGCCCTCCAAGAGCTCAAGAATTATTTATCTTCACCACCCTTTCTATCTACGCCAAGGCAGGGCAAAACACTTTACTTGTACTGTTTCGAAACACGCAGTGAGCTCGGTACTTATCAGAGAAGAAAGCAAGCAACAGAAGCTCATCTACTATACGAGCAAGATCTTGCTTGATGCTGAGACCAGGTACTTACCACTTGGGAAACTTGCGTTGGCACTAGTCAGTGCCTCTAGCAAACTCTCTCCCATTACTTCCAGACATAACCAATAGTGGTTGTTACTGAACATCCGCCTAAGTCCCTTTTTAGAAAAGCGGACTTCTCTGGAAGAATCTCAAGATGGGCCATCGAACTGGGGCAGTACGATATCCAATATCAACCCAAAACGACGATCAAAGCCCAAGTTTTGGCAGATTTCCTTGTGGACTTCATCTCTCCAAGTTCGGCACCAAGCCAGCTCGGCACCGAACTGGGGGGCAATAAGGGTAAAGAAGTTACAAATGAAGATGAAAGAGCCACCAAAACCAAACATGAGCAATCTTAGGAGCAGTTCCTCGACTCAGCCTGGAAAGTTTTCGTCGATGGATCCTTGACATCTAAGAGGGCCGGCGCTGGCGTTGTCCTCCAATATCTGGTAGGCCTTGTCGTCGAACAAGCCTTAACGATTGGTTTCAAGGCATCTAATAACGAATCTGAGTATGAGGCACTAATCGCGGGACTCAGTAGTGCTAAGTGTTAGGGATTTTGTATATTGCAATTTGATGGATGCATTATCATTTTAATCATCATTTGAATTTTCACACATGCATTGATTTAGAAAATGTTGAAATCTTGATTTACTCATGCATTGTTTTAAATCTTGTAAATCATATGTTTCATGCATGTTTTGATTGGATGCATTTTAATTTAAAAAGAAGTTTCATGAATCAAGCTAGCCTATATTTTGAATCTTTCAAATCATTTTAGGCTTTTTATGTTTCATGATTTTAAAACTCTTAGATTGATTTAAATCATGATTCCAAGCTTATTTAATGGCCCAAAAGTCCCCACAAGAAAAATCTTTGAAATATGCATTTTTGGGGAATTTGGTCCCTCGGCCTAGGTCGACCTGCAGTGTGCTCGGTCGACCGAGCCCATGGATCCAGTCGACCGCGCACACTGCGGGTCGACCGGGAAAAGTGCCGTTGGGCTACTTTTTCAAACGGTCAGATTTTTTACCGTTAAGGCCAGGTCGACTGGGGTACAGTGTAGGTCGACCGGGGACACGCCATAACTCATTTTTTGAATATAAAAGAGGTTCATTCCCTTGAAAAAGGAGTTGATCAAAGTTGAACATTTTAGTCTTCCTTGAGGTGTTTGGAGACAAAAGAAAGGGGATGAACTAAGAGAGATCAAGGGGTCTAATGGAAAGCTAAAGCTTGGCTTAATGAAGTTAAATTTCTAAGTAAGTTTTACTTTTCATTATCATATGTTTCATGCCTTATTTTAATTATTGGTAAATTAATTTTAGCATGTTAACTATGATGTGTTGAATCCATCACCTCTTAATCTTTGATTTAAGTTGGATTGGATTCTTCACCCTTGATTTCAAACCAAGTTTATTTTAAAACTTTATAAAAACATGTTTTGTCAAAACCTTTGATTTCTTTTGTGTTGGATATTGCGATCACTGAGAGGGGGGGGGTGAATCAGTGATTTTTAAAAACAGGTCCAATTCAACAACAAAACAAGTCAAACCACACAATGACACCAGATTTAACGTGGTTCACCAAAAGGCTACGTCCACGGATCAAAACCGTCCGAACACCGATTCGGTACAGGTCTGAATATATTTAGTCGCACCAACGACAAAGAGCACCAACCCTTGTGTTTTTAGATAGCACCCACTATCTAGGAAGCACCTACTCCCCTTACAATTTATCTGCACCCACAGATAGGATCACCAAACCCCAAACACCAAGCACCAACTTGATGTAAAAACAGAGTAGAAGATAGACTCTTTTCTACAGCCCTTCCCCTCTACAATTCTCTCTCTCTCAATCCCTTACAAATTGAAATCTGAAGCATAAAGAGAGACACTTAACTCATGGACGAATCACCATCTTCAAGAGCACAATTTCGTCCACAACTGCTGTAGAAAATATCACCACAACAGCACACAGCAGCAGCTTCTTCTTTCTCTCAAGAACTCTCTCAATTTTCTCTCTAAACTTGTCTCTGTTCTTGTACATTCAATCACGAATTAATCAAGCCTTTTTATAGGTTTTAATAACCCTAGCAAGTCTCCAAATTCGTCTACAAGTTGTTGAGAAAGAGTCCCAAACGATCTACAAAGTTTCCCTGCAGTTTGGCTGAAGTTTTCTAATTCTGCGCACATCAGGACACCCGTGCCCGGTCGACCGCATGAGGGCCCCGGTCGACCGGCCAAACTGTCTGCAGAGCTTCTGTTACAGATTAACTGAGACCTGTATTTTGCAGGTTTCTTCTTGCCCGGTCGACCGGCCAAGTGCCCCGGTCGACCGGCCACTCTGCTACAGAAAATCTGTTTTCTGTACACTTTTGAGCTCTTTTTCCATTCTGATTTCCATCTGATTTCCATTGCATAGTTGAGCTTCATCCTCTCATCATGTTGACATGGATTGACAACAATTACAACCTTAAACCATGATTACCATTCAAATCATTTAAAGCTTCTTCAAATTATAACAATCTCCCCCTTTGGAATTGTTGTCAACTTTAACAACTTTGTCAATATGCTAACAACTCTTCAACTCTTTCAACTCCAGCTTGCAGCTTTTCCAAGTTCTTTTCAACACTCAAACTTGGAACCAATTCTTAAATTCTGAAATAACAACCATGCACTGTCATGCACTGTCAACAATCTCCTAGCAATGCACTGTCAACAATCTCCCCTAGCTTTCATAGCATAACATCTCTCCTTGCTATCATAGCATAACATCTCTCTCCTTTTATCACAACAAGTCCAAAGGGACCAAACCGAGGAGCGAATAGGATTTTCAATGAATGCAATGCTCCCCCTTTCAAGCACAACTCCTACGGTTTAGGAGAGTGAGTAACTCCTAACTTTTTCCGGAGATACTCGAAGACTTCCTTTGGCAGAGGTTTCGTGAAAATATCAGCCACTTGCTCAGTTGTTGGAACATATTCCAACTTGACCTCTCCATCAGCAACTTTATCTTTAAGAAAATGATAACGAATTGCTACATGCTTTGTTCGAGAGTGCTGAACAGGATTCTTAGATATATGAATTGCACTTGTGTTGTCACATAGGATCGGCGTAGGATCCGTTGTAGGTACTCCTAGATCAGAGAGCATTTGCCGCATCCATAACACTTGCGTACAACAAGTTGCCGCTGCAATATATTCCGCTTCCGCTGTCGAAAGGGATACTGAGTCTTGCTTCTTACTATGCCAAGCAACTAATCTTTCTCCAAGATAAAATGCGCCGCCGCTAGTACTCTTGCGATCATCTACGCATCCAGCCCAATCGGCATCAGAATATGCAACAAGAGTGAAGGATTTGCCTTTGGGATACCAGATACCAAGCTCCATAGTACCTTTCAGATATCGAAAGATTCTTTTCACTGCTGTAAGGTGCGTTTCAGTTGGTGCTGCTTGATAACGTGCAACCATACATACTGCTTGTAGAAGATCTGGTCTTGTAGCAGTCAAGTAGAGCAGGCTTCCTATCATAGAGCGATAGGTGGTATGATCAACGGACGAGGCCTTATCATCTTTGCTAAGCTTCGTGTTCGTTGACATTGGTGTGCTCACTGGCTTGCTGTCTTCCATATTGAACCGTTTCAGCATTTCCTTAATGTACTTCATTTGTGATATGAAGATGCCATGTTTCAGCTGCTGAACTTGTAAACCAAGAAAGAACTTTAGTTCTCCAAGCATCGACATTTCAAATTCTTTCTTCATCTCTTCAGCAAAATTCCTGCACATCTCCTCATCATTGCCACCAAAGATTATGTCATCAACATAAACAATGACAACCAGCTGTTTGCTTAACTCAGTTTTGACATACAGATTGCTATCAACCATTCCTTTTCCAAAACCGATCTTGCGGAGATAGAGATCCAGCCTTGCATACCATGCCCTTGGCGCTTGTTTCAGTCCATAAAGAGCCTTTTTCAACTTGCACACTAGATCTGAATTTTTGCTGATGAGAAAACCATCAGGTTGCTCAATGTAGACCTCTTCTTCAAGTAAACCATTCAAGAAAGCTGACTTTACGTCCATCTGAAATACCTTGAAGGTTTTGTATGCTGCCAATGCAAGAAACATACGAATAGCTTCCAGACGAGCCACCGGTGCAAAGGTCTCTTCAAAATCTATGCCTTCAACTTGAGCATAGCCTTTACAAACCAACCTTGCTTTGTTTCTAATGACTTGACCATCTTCATTCAGCTTATTCCGAAAGACCCATTTAGTACCAATAACATTCTTATCAGTAGGTCTAGGAACAAGTTCCCATGTGGAGTTCTTCTCAATTTGCTCCAACTCCTCATGCATAGCTTTCAACCATCTTTCATCGAGACTGGCTTCAGCCACAGTCTTGGGTTCAATGGTGGACACAAGTGAGTAATTGCTAACTACACTTTGTCTAGTTTGAACGCCTGCCTCAGGATCTCCAATGATTTGATCCTTAGGGTGTTGCTCTACCCAAGTGCTGTGCTTCTTAGGTGTAGTATCTTCTGAGTCATCCTTTGATTTCTCAGAATCATTAGATTCAGCCATCTCATCATCAATCTCACTCGAGTCCTCATAAACTGGACTGTCATTATGAGTTGCATTCTTTGGTTCAATATTCCCGTCTATTCTCACATCAGCACTTTCTATGATTTTTCTGGTTCTTTTGTTAAGACACCTATATGCCTTGCTAGTAGAGGAGTAACCCAGAAATATACCTTCGTCAGCTCTTTCTTCAAATTTGCCCGGATTTTGTTCGAGCCGCTTGATGTAACACTTGCTGCCGAAGACTTTGAAGTGCTTGACTGTTGCTTTTCTTCCAAACCATAGCTCATAGGGAGTTTTGTCTTCATGTGGCCTGATCAAGCATCGATTTTGAATGTATACAGCCGTATGAATTGCCTCTTTCCAATACTTGTCAGCCATCTTGCTTTCACTTAGCATCGTACGAGCCATCTCTTGTACGGTGCGATTCTTCCGTTCCACAACTCCATTTTGCTGTGGAGTTCTAGGGGCTGAGTACTGTCTTTGAATGCCATGATGTTCACAATATTTAGTGAACTCTTCAGATGTGAACTCGCCTCCACGATCAGACCTTAAAATCTTGATACGTTTTTCCAATTGATTTTCAACCTGTGCTTTAAACACTTTAAAACGATCAAGTGCTTGATGCTTATGTTTAAGAAACAATACCCATGTCATACGAGTATAATCATCAATGCATAACATGAAATACTTATCTCCATTGGTGCTTTGAGTTCGCATCGGTCCACAGAGGTCAGTGTGCACTAGCTCAAGAGGTTTCTTGGAATGATGCTCCTTTGACTTGAACATAACCCTCGTTTGCTTTCCCTTTTGGCAAGAGTCGCAAATGGGATTGGAAGGCTTTTCAACTGTAGACATGCCTCTTACAGCCTTTAAATTGCAAATCTTTGACATGTTATCAAAGCTTAGATGCCCAAGGCGTTTGTGCCACAACCAACTTTCCTCTGTCCGACTCATCAAGCAGGTCTTTTCAGTTCCATCTGACAATGTATAGAGATTTCCAGCAGTTCTTGATCCAGTTGCCACTGTTTTGCCGTTGCTAGTCTTCTTGATGGCAAACCCATTCTTTGTGTGAAGATAACTTCGTGACCCTTGTCACAGATTTGGCTCACACTAAGCAGGTTGTGTCTCAATCCAGACACATATAAGACTTCTTCCGATCTGATCTTGTTTGCCATAAGCTGAATAACACCTTTTCCGCAGATTTTGGCACCATCATTGTTGCCAAACTTCACTGAGCCGCCTTCATAGTGCTGTAATTTGATGAATTTCTCTTTATCACCAGTCATATGGCTTGAGCAACCACTATCAAGGACCCATGGTGCTGCCTTCTTTTGTGCATTGAATGCCATTTGCACAATGAGAGATTCTTTGGGACTTTCTGCACTTTGCTTTGCTCTCCAAGCCTTGACTAACTTGGGTTTCTTTTCAACCTGAAATTTGTTAGCAATATGCAACCTACAATCCCTAGCCAAGTGTCCATAATTATAGCACTTATGGCACTCAATTTTGTGGCTACTTAGAATTGAAAAAGGGTTCCTTGTCACAAGTGAGCTGTATTTTACATAGAATTTGCAATCGTCTCTTTTATGTCCAAACATATTACAATGAAAGCAATAACCATAGAATTTGTACCTTCTTTGTGGCTGGTTAGTCTTCATTACCTTTCTAGGTTGAGTGGGCTTCATAGAGTTAGAAGGTGCAGTGACTTGCTTCACAAACTCTTTCTTTTCAGGAGGTGCAATCTTAGAGGATTCACCTTTCTCAAATCCTAGACCAAATCTGAAGTGGGCAGGTCTTTGAACTTTCAGTAGTTCATTGAGTTTCATAGTCCCTTCAATCGCTTGGAGCGCTTTGAGTTTTTTGCTATTTTCCAAATTTTCAGCCTTTGCTCTAGCGATCTCAGTTTCAAGTTTCATAGCCTCTTCCTTTTTGATACTTATTTGGTTTTCAAGGACTTCTACCATTCTTTTATATTCTTCTACTTGAGTTTTCAAAGCAATAATAGAACTTTCAGATTCATGGAGAAGTTTCAGATTTTTCTTACTTGTTTTGCGTTCCATGCTAAGCTCCTCAAGTGCGGCTATGAGTTCCTCCTCAAGATTGACTTCAGCCTCCTCTTCCTCTTCCGGATCTAGCTCTTCTTCTTCTTCAACAGTGACCATGAAGAGAGCTTCGGTTGATTCATCATCGTCTGAAGTTTCAGACGTGCTGTCATCTTGTTGACATAGAAAGTTTTTAGCTTTGCCCCTTTTTCTGAAATTTCTCTTTCCTTTACTCTTTTCAGCATAAGAGTCATTATCATTGTCTTCTTTTAGCGGACACTTCGCAGCAAAGTGACCAACACCTCCACAATTGAAGCATTTAAAGGGTAGCTTCCCTTTGTACTTACCATTGCTTCCTTTCTTCAACTTTCTAACAAATTGAGCCTCAAGCTCATCATCATCAGAATCAATATCATGACCAGCAGTCTCTTTTGCCTTTTTCTGAACTTTGAAGGCCACTTCTTTATCAGATGAAGACGTCTTTCCTATGCGCATCTCATAGGCAGTTAGAGAACCATGTAATTCATCCATGGAAAATGCATTCAGATCTTTGGCTTCTTCGATGGCTGAGACTTTTGAATCAAACCGGGGAAGAAGAGATCTTAGAACCTTTTTGACGATGACCGGCTCTTTAATCTCCTCCCCTAGTCCACGAATGTCATTCGTGACTTCATTCACTCGTTGCATATACGATTCAACATTCTCGCTTTCCTCCATGCGAAGAGACTCGAATTGAGAGCGATGAGTTTGCAATTTCGCTTCTTTGATCTTCTCATCTCCTTCATGAATGCTTTTCAACTTGTCCCATATTTCCTTGGCTGTTTTGCATGCAATTACTTTGACCAGCTCGCTGTCCATAAGGCCACTAAAGAGTGCATTCTGCGCCTTGGAGTCGTTGTCTGCCAACTTCTTCGATGCAGCATCATTGGGTACGGTGGCAGCATTGTAACCGACTCTGACAGCCTCCCAAACATCATAGCCAAGAGATTTGATGAAGGCTTGCATCCTAATCTTCCAAAAAGAGTAATTAGAACCATCAAACAGAGGTGCTTTCATATTCCCTGTATTGGCTGCCATGTGATTTGACAAGAGATCACCCTTAGCGTATTAGACTGATCAAGGGAACCTCGCTCTGATACCAATTGTTGGATATTGCGATCACTGAGAGGGGGGGGTGAATCAGTGATTTCTAAAAACAGGTCCAATTCAACAACAAAAACAAGTCAAACCACACAATGACACCAGATTTAACGTGGTTCACCAAAAGGCTACGTCCACGGATCAAAACCGTCCGAACACCGATCCGGTACAGGTCTGAATATATTTAGTCGCACCAACGACAAAGAGCACCAACCCTTGTGTTTTAGATAGCACCCACTATCTAAGAAGCACCTACTCCTTTTACAATTTATCTGCACCCACAGATAGGATCACCAAACCCCAAACACCAAGCACCAACTTGATGTAAAAACAGAATAGAAGTTAAACTCTGTCTACAGCCCTTCCCCTCTACAATTCTCTCTCTCTCAATCCCTTACAAATTGAAATCTAAAGCATAAAGAGAGACACTTAACTCATGGACGAATCACCATCTTCAAGAGCACAATTTCGTCCACAATTGCTGTAGAAAACGTCACCACAACAGCACCCAGCAGCAGCTTCTTCTTTCTCTCAAGAACTCTCTCAATTTTCTCTCTAAAACTTGTCTCTGTTCTTGTACATTCAATCACGAATTAATCAAGCCTTTTTATAGGTTTTAATAACCCTAGCAAGTCTCCAAATTCGTCTACAAGTTGTTGAGAAAGAGTCCCAAACGATCTACAAAGTTTCCCTGACTTTTTGCTGAAGTTTACTAATTCTGCGCACATCAGGAAACCCGTGCCCGGTCGACCGCATGAAGGCCCCGGTCGACCGGCCAAACTGTCTGCAGAGCCTGTTACAGATTAACTGAGACCTGTATTCTGCAGGTTTCTTCTTGCCCGGTCGACCGGCCAAGTGCCCCGGTCGACCGGCCACTCGAAAATCTGTTTTCGTGGGCAGTGCTGGGCCAGGGGCTACCAGGCCCGAGGCATGGCCCAGCACGGCACGGTTAAAATCCGTGCCCTGTGTGCCCCAAGCCCGCGGGCGGCCCGGCACGGCCCGAGGCACGTCCAAGCACGGCCCACTGGGCCCCAACGACTATAATTTTGAAGAAAAACACCCCCCTCTCAAAAAACAGTCCAAAAGTGTTTTTTTACATTTTTAACCCCACACCCCCCCCCCCCCCCCCCCCCCCAAACAATTGCTATAAACGGTCAAATGGGGGGGTATTAGTGGCTTTTGATCAATTTTTACCATTATACCCCCCCCAACTGCTATAAAACGGTCATATGAGGGGGTATTTTATGTCATTTTATCACTTAGGAATTCTATAAATAGCCCTCATTCCTCTTATTTCTCTACATTCATCTACTCTCTCATTTCTCACACTTCCTCTGAAG
>QPKB01000008.1:24009905-24037432 GCA_003546025.1 Camphora micrantha | reverse complement strand
CGGAGAGGCTCTTCACCAACATGTCGTCCACATAAACCTCCATGGTCCGCCCTATTTGTGAGTGAAACATTTTGTTCACTAGGCGTTGGTAGGTTGCACTTGCATTTTTCAACCCGAAAGGCATGACCCTGTAGCAATAGGTTCCCTTCGGGGTGATGAACATCGTCTTCTCTTGATCTGGGGGGTACATGCTGATCTGGTTGTATCCAGAAAAAGCATCCAGGAAGGAGAGGAGTTCATGTCCTGCTGTGGCATCGATGAGGAAATCAATCCTAGGCAATGGGAAACAGTCCTTTGGGCATGCTTTGTTAAGATCAGTGAAGTCGACGCATACGCGCCCCTTCCCATTCGCCTTTGTCACCATCACGACATTCGAGAGTCGTTCAGGGTCTGCTACCTCCCTGACAACTCCATTTTCTATTAGCTTCCCGACCTCCTTGTCCATTGCTTGGGCCCTTTCAGTGGAGGCGCCCCTTAGCTTTTGTCGGATAGGCTTGTGGCAAGGGTCGACATTGAGGCGGTGAGTGGCGACTTCAGGATCAATCCCTTCAAGATCCGCATGTGACCATGCGAAAATGTCCGCGTTATTCTTCAGAAAGTTGGTCAAGCGGCGGACCAGATCTTCAGGAAGAGAAGAGCCAATGTATACTCTTCTATCAGGGAGGTCTTCATTTAAGACCACAGAAGTGAGTGCTTCAATTGGTTCTCCCATTTCTGTAGTGGCCTCGTCTCTCGGGTCCAAGACTTCAACCTGCAACGCCTCCTGCGTTTTTCTTGGCCTTCATTGAGGAGACGTAGCATTCTCTCGCTGCTACCTGGTCCCCCCTTACTTCCCCGATTCCATTCGGGGTTGGGAACCAGAGGATGAGATGGTAAGTGGAAAGGACGGCTTTTAATGCATTAAGAGTGGGCCGTCCTAGTATGATGTTATATGCTGAGGGGCAATCTATCACCAGGAAGTTGACCATGGTAGTGGAACTTCGGGGTGCCGCCCCGGCAGTGATTGGAAGTGTGATTGCCCCTAAGGGATACACTTTCTCTCCTGAAAAGCCGATGAGGGGGGATTTGACAAGTTGCAACCTTTCCCGACCCAATTTCAGCTTATCATAAGCTTCTGTAAATAGGATATCTGCAGAGCTACCACTATCTACCAAGATTCTGTGTACCTGAAAATTGGCAACGGTCATTGTGAGCACCAGAGGATCATCATGGGGGTGCTGGATCGTTTCTAAATCCTTATCTGAGAAGGAAATAACTTCGTTAGCGCCCAGCCTAGGCGCCTTGGACGGGCGTGCCTCATCAGGATGCCTTGTTTTTCTGACGTGGGCCTTCATGGTCGAGAGCGATTCTGCCATTCCTCCCGAGATGGTTCGGATCTCCCCAATTGGTTGCTGGTCCTCCAGATTGCGAGGTGGGGGTGGTGGCAGTGCTTACCCCCTACCAGCAACATACTAGCGCAGGTGGCCACGCTGAATGAGGTCTTCAATCTACTTCTTGAGTTCCAAGCAGTCGTCGGTGTCATGGCCATGGTCGCGATGAAAGCGACAGTATTTGTTTGGATTTCTGCTGTTTGGGGGAGACTTCATCTTTTCTGGCCATTTTACAGTGGGATCATCTTGAATTTGAAATAAGGTGTGTCCGACTGAGGCATTGAGAGGGGTGAAGACTTGTCTATCCCTCTGAGGAGCTGGTCCGAGTCTCTCTTTGACATGTATCCTCTCTGTCCTGCTCTGCTTATTGCTGTTTTCTTTCCTGTCGTCTCTGTCCCGCTCCTTCCCCTTGCCTTCTGGTCTGGAGGACTCTCCCCGCCTAGCCCTAGTGATGTCTTCAGCATTCATATACTTCTGGGCTTTTGCAAGCAGCTCCGGAAAGCTCTTTGGCGGGCGCTTCATCACAGAGAAGAGGAAGCTTGACGAGCGAAGGCCTCCCAGGAAGGCTGTCATGGAGACCTTGTCGTCGGGCTCTTCGACTTGGAGTACCTCCTCGTTAAAACGAGTGAGGTAGCTCCTGAGACTCTCATTTTTGTCCTGTTTTATGCTGAGCAGGTGTGTGGCAGGCTTCTGGTGGCGGTGTCCTCCGATAAAGTGCGAGACGAACGATTTGTTCAACTCTCCAAAGGTGGCGATGGAGGATGGGGCGAGGTTGGCAAACCATTGCCGAGCAGAACCCTTCAATGTAGTTGGAAACGCCCTGCACATTATCTCGTCTGGGATATTATGCAATTGCATTTTGGTTTTGTACGTCTCAAGGTGGTCCAATGGATCCTTCCTTCTATCGAAGGTCTCCACGGATGGCATCTTGAACTTTCGAGGGAGCGGGTAGTTCACCACGTCGGGCTTGAACGGTGTATCCGTTCGCCCAACTAGGTAATCTACTGTTTCTGGTGCCTGCGCCCTTATGGCATTGAAAACATTACCCAGTTGATCTTGCATTGCTTTGATCTTTTCCTCCCATTGATTGCCCGGCTCCCTGGATCGATCGTAGAAGTGACTCCCCACTTCCACGCTTTGATTTTCGTCCTCCTTCTCTTGGAAATGAGGTTCTTCCCTGTTAGAAACAGAGGGAGGAGGTGGAAGCCAGCTATGATTCGCTCCACCTGAAGGTAGGGGTCCTCCAACATGAGCTCCACCTTGGGGTAGAGGGACTCCGTGATGGGCGCGACCTTGAAGGTCGACCAACAGCACTCTGAGAGGGGGGTTATGAGGAACTCCTTGGGCGTCGGTGCCCGGTGGATGGGCGCCCAGGCCTTGGGCGCCATGATGATGGGCGCCCAGGCCTTGGGCGCCATGGGGGTGGGCGCCTGGGTGAGGCTCTCCCCTACGAGGAGCTCCCTAGCGAGGCCCTCCTTGCGTTGCTCCTCCCTGCCCCGCGAGCATGAGCTGTAGGATCTGCTGGTTTTGGGCTACCAGCTGCTGCATTGTCGCCAACATCTGTTGAGGAGTGGGGTCTGGAGCGGTAGCGTTTGGAGGAGGATTATTTGGTGGAGGATTGTCCTCTTCCTCTCGCCTGGAATTGTTTTCTTGTCGGCTTGTCGATCTGGTGGTGGTCACCATAGCTTTCGAAAATAAAGTGTTATGAAGTGAGAGTTTTAACGTTCCCACAGACGGCGCCAAACTGATGATGCCAAAAATAGATTTCGGGCACCACTGGTCAAGTATAGAGTAATTAATGTGAAAATAGAGAGAGAAAGAGAGAGAGGGTTTATAGTGGTTCGGTCAGTGTGACCTACGTCCACTTTAAGGTGATGACTTTACTTCTCAAGTGTGTAGTGATTACAGACTTAGAGAATACAGAGAGATGGTGATCAAGACTGATTGGAATAGCTTGCTTGCCCCTCAGTGCGGGTGGGGCTCTGTGTTTTATAGTCGTCCCCTAACAGATGGAGACGACTCTTCAGCAGCGGACGCTTCGTTTTGGCGGAGTCTCCGAACCGCCCTCAACAGACGAGGCAGATAGGATCTCCTCCGCAGGACTTGGTAAAAGCAGGTAGAAGGAAACGATGCGCTGACTTCGTCACTTCATGGATTCGGACCCGGACCCGACCCATGACGAATGGATCTGGACCTGGGCTCAACACGGCCTCGGGTCACTCAGACCTGACCCACCATCATGAACTGAATTTCTTGGACCTGATCTGTCATTACGGTTTGGGCCTGACCCGTCATTGTCGACTGAGTCATTTGGGTCTGACCCATCAAATTGCTTACCCTATCTCTTGACAAGACCTCTGGGTCTGCCCTCCAGTCCAAGAATGATTAACTGTTTGGAAAGTTTGACATGTAACTCAAGCTCATCCCTGGAAACTCTGCATGGACTGTGACTACTCATTATGTGAGTTTTTTTCTTCCTCTAGTCAAGTCTTTTGGGTTAATTACTTGGTTATTGGGCATTGATTGTTGTGGTTACTTACTTGTAATTGGTGATTTTTTTCCCCTCTAGTCAAGTCTTTTGGGTTAATTGAGGTGTATTTTTTTGGAATTAAATTTGGAAAAATTTTAAAGAATAGAAAAAATCAGTAGTGAAAGTTTTTAATGTTTGACTATAAACTATGAACCGTGACGTGAACATCTTGTGATCTTATGCTATGAATTATTCTGCTTTGGTTGTATGATGTTTAGCACTGCAAACTATCAGGCATCAGTTAAGTATTGTGCATATCAATGTGGCACAGTTGCTACTAATGTGTTAGGACTTAAAACAGTGCCGCTAAAGTTACAACGAGAAGGGCTAGTGTGGGTAGAATAATACCTGGGGCTGTCAAACTAATGGATGGCCTACTATTTGGTTTGCCCCACTTACTGGACTTGGGAGATGTCATGGACTTATTTGAATAGTATTGAGCAGTTTGTGAAGAAATTGAGAAACTAAAAAACTCAAGCTGGTATTTTCCTTCTTTTGCTGTAGGACATTGTTTGATTCATGTTTTTAAGTGTTAAAGCGAGAGGTGTTAAGCCCTTTTTGAGGCATTGATCTCTAGCCCTGAAGTGATGCAGTAAACATTATTTGTTAATGGCATATTGTTACACCTTATCCTGAGTTAATCAAGATTAACTCTAATTAATTAAAATTAATGTGGTTTAAGCATGATTAATCAACGTAATGGTGATTAATGACTACTATGGGTCAAATTAGTTTTCAAAGAGTGAATTAATCATAATGAACAAGTTTGGAAGAGATTGTTTTAATAGAGTTGATTTTAGACACACATTAGTTAAGTTAAGGATTTTTCCGTAAATACGGATTTAAGCGTATTTCGTCGAATGTGGTGAAAATTTATATCAACATGTGTATCTTGATGAGTACAATAATTTTTATAATACACACATTTTCATTTAACTTGGAATGAGTGAAGTGAGTTTTGATTTGACTTAAATTTGAAATGTGTAAAACGTATGGGGTTTATGTGCAAAATACTGTTTATAAGGTTTCAAATGAAACCCAAACTCAATTCATTAGAGTATTCCAACAGTCACGTTCTCTTTCTTTCTTCTTCATTTCTTCTCCATTAAACTGTTTGGAAAGAGGCTATACTAGTGGATTAAGTGGAAATTTGTATTGTTTCCATCTTTTTCATCAACTTGTTTGGTTCATTTGAAGTTGGATTTGGGGAAAAACTAAGTTATTCGTCCCTTCAAGCTATCAAGTAAGTGAGACATAACAGTTTCAGAACTTTTAATTTCTGTTAGGTGATTAGAAGTAGTCTCTATTACTAGTAGCTTATGAGATTTTTATTTTGGTTGTTTTTGTGCTGTTAGGATTAGAAAAAGGGTTTCAATTAGTGTAATTTGATTACAAATTGGGCTGACAAGAGATGGTTTTTGTATCAAACTTCAAATAAAGGCAAGTATAAATAGTTACTTATGATTGATGTTAAATGATATGTTTCTCTTGATTTTGTTACAATTGTGATTTCAGCCCTATTTTGTTTAGAAATGGGATTTTATGTATGGGTCGATTGAATGGATTGAAGGAAGAAGATGCTTATAAATGATTGAATGATGTCTGATAGAAGGTTTTGCAAGTATAGACATTACATGTGATTAAATTGTTATTTGTTATGAACTTTTGTCATTAGATATGAATTTATTGAAATTGTATAGATTGGAATGGTATATGAATCAACTGAGTGATGTCTATAATGATTAAATGATGGAATAGAATTGCTATATTTTTTATTATGAATGAGATTGAAGAAGGGAACTAGAGGTTCCATTTTTATGTGCAGGTTGTGAATGGAAGAAAAATAAATATGGGAGAAAAAAATCAGTTTGAGTTCGGTTGAAATTGGTTCTATTTGAACCAAATGCTCGTTTTAGAATCACAAATGGTCTATAAAAATTAGTCTAAAGACTAATTATAGTATAATTAAAGAATAATGAGTCAATTACTATTTACATAAGATAATATCCTTAGATTTAGATCCAAGATTAATTGAGAGTTAACCAAAAGGTTAACTAATGTTGGGTAATTGTAATTCAATAATAAAATTAGCTTCTAAAGCTAAGTCAATAAGATATTGATTAGTTAACCGAAACTATTAAGATTTCAGAATTAATTTCTGAATTTTAAGAAAAAGAGCCTATTGATTTAATCAAGGCTGTTCATACCGTTTTACCTCCATGACTGTTAATTAAGGGGACTTTAATGTATAAAATTCACATAAATTGTGATGTCCATCAAGAATAACACGTACATTAAACAACTGAGAATTACACCTGAATGATTGATATTACTTAATTGAAATTGTACATCGAGTAGTATCCGAAATTGATCATAACTGGAATTGGATTCAAAATGAATTGTTATTTGAATTGTATCCGTTAATTTGTAGTTAAACAGAATTAATGTGTTAAATTGTATTATTCCTTGAGTCTGGCACTACATAGTGATTTCTATAATAAGCTCATTAGAGTTGTTACTGCTGCAACAGATTATTGAGAGTGTTCCGTAGCTCCATGGTGATGTCCGTTGTCCCTGGCCCTGGCACTGATAAATCTCACAATATATGAATCCTTCCGTATAGAAGATGGAAATCCTTCATTTTTAGAAAGATGTGATATGAAATGAAATGCTATTGTAGTTTTGCCAAATAATAAAGACTCTCATTGATTTTGAATTGTAATTGTATTAGTCTAACAATGAGTTAGACGGCTTAAATGCGTAATTAGCATGTTCAATCATTTAATTGTTTACACATTGCTGAATTGTCAAATTCATAATGTTATTGATAGCATTACAGGCACAGCTGCCCATGCCGGTCCTTCAGAGGCCACAGCGCCAGCGAAGACAATCGATCCGGGTCCTCCCGAAGGACTAGTTGGGTGGAAATGAAGTAATATCATATGATTATGATATTGAAATGAAAATTGAAAGGAAAACTTTGAGTTTGAATGGGTTGGAAACGTTTCGCACTTTTATTTTGCATTGTACTTAAATATGCAAGTGGATGTTTGTACATAATGTAAATGAGTTTTTGTTTTATCCGTAAGCAATGTATACTTCTTTATATTTCGCATAATGTGTATTTGATATCCCTTGTGAATTTTTATGTGATTGAAGTTCACGGGAGTAAGTATGTGATGCGACTCGGGGTTAGCTCGGATTAATTATAATCTCGGGCTTGGGTCATGTCATATTTATTGTATGGTATCTGAGTAAGTGAAAGAGTTAAGGAAAATTTTAAAATCCTTAGTAAGTGTTAAGGATACGGTGAGGAAAATCGAATTGCGAATCAAATCCTAATTTTGGATTTGTTGTTTAATTGCTTTCACGAAATGTGATTTGTTTTCATTATATGTGATATATATATGATGGAAGTATAAAGATGTATGTCTTATCTTCCTGTGTTATTTTCAGAATGGCATCTGGCTCTGGAAGCGGAGGTAATGAGAATGATAACCCTGATGTTGTGGTTAGTGGGAATAAAGGTCCTACACATACACCCCCTACTCCAAACAATGATGCTAAGTTCACTGCTATCTTAGAGCAGTTGGCTAAGAGTTAGGAAGCTCAGCTGAAATTACAAACACAACAAATGAATATGCAAACACAGATTGCTGCATTGTTGCAAGTGCAAACTCAGATGCAGGCTCACTTTGAGATACCACATGCATCACCAGTTCAACCACGACTTAATGTTGGCACTCAGGTGGCAGTACAGTCGAAAGAGAAAGATCCTAATGTTCTTTATGAACAATTTAGGAAGAGGGGAGCCACTGAGTTTCATGGTAAGGAAGATGCACTGGTAGCAGATGAGTGGATACAACACATCAAAGATGTGTTTGATACAATTGTTTGCACCTCAAAGCAAAAGGTATTACTTGCCTCTTCTATGCTACGGGATGTAGCGAATGATTGGTGGAAGGGTGTTAGAAGTGCAGTAATTGAAGCACCTGCAGCCACTCTTTAGGAGAGCTTCCGAAAACAGTTTGAAAGGAACTTTGTTCCCAAGCATGTGAGGCAGAGGAAGGAAAGAATCTGAGTTCTTGAATTTGAAGCAAGGGCAAATGACGGTGACAGTGTATGTGCATACATTTATACAACTGTCTAAGTATGCCAAAGACTTGATTGATACAGAAGAGAAAAATATAAAGACGTTCATAAATGGTTTGAACCCAGCTTATAAGAAGATGGTCTTGGCAGGTCAAATGCCTGTACATTATAATGATGCAGTAGACAAAGCATATACTGCTGAAGAAGTTCAACGTGAAGAGCTATAATCAAATGATGGTTCTAAAAGGAGTAGTAGCCCTTGGTTTAAAAAGGGAGGCAAATTTAAGAACAAGAAGTAAAAGTATGTTGCTAAAGCTGAAGTTAGACCAGTTTGTAAAACATGTGGTAAAGCTCACAAAACTGAAGCTTGTTGGAGAAACACTGGGGCATGTTTAGCTTGTGGTTCAATGGAACATTAAATGGCTCAATGTCCCAAAATTAGAAGAGATAACCGAGCTCCACAGCAGCAGCCTCTTCAAGGACAAGCAGCATTTCCTACTCCTCCATAACAACAACAATAGCAACGCCAATGGCAGCAACGTCAGAGGCAACGACAACCACGGCGACAGCAACAACAGAATAGGCCTTAGGTTGCAGGACAAGTTTATGCTGCCAATAGGGAACAAGCTGAAGTTGTAGCTAACATGGTGGAAGGTATAATTTATGTTGATAATAGACCTACAGTTGCATTGTTTGACCATGGGTCTACTCATTCATTTGTATCACCTCCATTTGCATGTAATATGCAAAAAAAAATTAGACAACTGTCATATGATTTTACTGTCACTACTTCATTGGGAAAACAAGTAGTATGTGAATTACATGTAGCCCAATGTAGTGTTAAAATACGAGAGGTGTTAATTCCAGCAGATTTAATAGTGTTGGCTATGAATGTTTTTGATGTAATTTTTGGCATGGATTGGCTTGCGAAGTACAGAGCTTGTCTGGACTGTTTCCGCAAAATCATTAATTTTAAAGTAGATGAAGCTAATGCTAGTGTATTATTTGAAGGAACATAGAAAAAGTTTGATACAATGCTAGTTTCAGCAATAAAGGCTGAAAGAATGATGCGAACTGGTTATGAAGGCTACATCGTATTCATCACTGAAAAGAAGCTAAGGAAGGAATTAGAAAATATTCCTATAGTCTGTGAATTTCCAGACGTGTTTCCGAAAGAAGTGTCAGGTCTGCCTCCAGCAAGGGAAGTAGATTTCACTATAGAGCTTGTGCCGGGTATTGCATCTATATCTCGAGCACTATATAGAATGGCACCGTCTAAATTGCATGAATTGAAGAAGCAAATACAGGATTTGCTCGACAAATATTTTATTAAACCTAGTGTATCACCATGGGGAGAAACTGTATTGTTTGTGAAAAATAAAGATGGCACCCTACGTATGTGTATTGATTATAGGCAACTAAATCAGATAACAATCAAGAACAAGTACCCGTTGCCTAGAATTGATGAGTTGTTTGATCAACTCCAGGGTGCAGCATATTTTTCTAAAATTGATCTCCGATCTGGATACCACCAGATTCGTGTTAGAGATCAAGATGTACAGAAAACGGCATTCATGACCTGATATGGGCATTATAAATTTCTAGTTATGCCTTTTGGATTAATGAATGCACCTGTAGTATTTATGGCTTTGATGAACATAATTTTTGCTGCTTATTTAGACCAGTTTGTTATGATCTTTATTGATGACATCCTGGTATATTCAAAGTCAAAGCAAGAACATTCGCAGCATCTCAGAACAACATTGCAATTGTTGAGAGACAATCAGTTGTATGCAAAGTTAGAGAAGTGTGATTTCTGGTTGCAGTAGGTGGCATTTTTAGGTCACACATTACTAGAGAAGGATTAGCCGTGGATGCAGCTAAGATTGAAGCCATTACTAATTGGCAAAGTCCGAAGAATGTTCCAAAAGTTCGGAGCTTCTTAGGATTGGCTGGATTTTACAGAAGATGTGTGAAAGATTTCTCTAGAATTACAGCACCATTGACAAGACTTATTCGGAAGAACATTCCATTTATATGGGATGATGAATGTAAGTACAATTTTCAAACATTGAAACAGAGATTAGTTTCTGCCCCAATCTTGTCATTACCTAATGGCAGAGGAGGATTTGTAATTTATTCTGATGCTTCTGCTATAGGATTGGGATGTGTATTGATGCAGAACAATAAGGTCATTGCCTATGGTTCGCGTCAATTAAAAGAGCATGAGAAAAACTATGCTACTCATGATTTAGAGATCGCGGCTGTTGTATTTGCTTTGAAGTAATGGAGGCATTATCTGTATGGAGAGACTTTTGAAGTCCATTGTGATCACAGAAGCCTTCAATATTAGTTCACTCAGAAGGATATTAATCGGAGACAACGCTGTTGGTTAGAGCTGATCAAAGATTATGATTTTCTATTTACTTATGTACCTAAAAAAGGAAATGTAGTTGATGGACCCGATTCTTCCCTCTCTCCCGCTGCTTCCGCCCCGGGTCTTTCAGGGTACGGCGGAGGGGAGGAGAAGAAAAGTAAAGGGTATCAACATCTTTCTTTTTTTTGTACGGGTATGCCAATTTCACTTTTCTACTTGGAATTTAGGAATGGTGATCCGAAGATCCACCTTCACAAGTAGAAAGGGGAAATGAAACTTTTTCTAGTTTCTATTGCACTCATATTTTAATAAAAGAGACAAAAGGGTTTTTTTTTTATGCCGTGAAAGGCGATTTCATTTGTTTGCCGTAAAAGGCGATTTACAAGTCTTATCCATTATGAAAGACAAGAGTTGTGATTCTTGTCTCTAAAAGAAAAATAAAGTACAATAGAAATCAAGAAAAGGAATCTGACTTCTCATTCGATTGTGGGGACACGTTCAGATCGACGGTCGCGAGTCATGTATGGGCTCCTCCATCGTCCATGTAGATGAGAACACGATGCTTGGATTCTTGGCTTGGCTTTTTAACCTCAGATTTTTAAAGGACAAAGACCAAGAGAAGGTCTTATATCCGATAAAAAGCTAAGTAAACGGGCTGAAAAGCCACGTTTTAGCCATGTTGGTAGAAGAAGGGAGGTCCTTATGGGGGTGGCCCCCCAAGGGCGCCTCAATCACCTTTTGGTGGTCTTGCAGCAGAGTTGCAGGAGTTCTGGATTTTCCGGGCAATTCTCTGGACTTTGAGTGAATTTCTCTGGTAATTTCTCTGGATTTTTCTCCGGGGTTTCTCTCTGGCCTCTTTTCCCTTTGGAATGCCCTCCTATTTATAGGCCTTTGGTAGCCATTTAGGAGGGTTTATGAGCATTGAATGCATTAATGCTCATAATGGGAGGAGTTACAAGTTTTAAATTATTTGTTTTGTAACTCCTTTTTCCTTGAATCTGATTGGCTGATGGAGAATAATGAGCTTTTGTCACGTCCCCCGAACCCGATTAAAGAAATAACCGGATCCGGAGAGTGAATTTTAGGACTAATTAAAAATTTTGTCCTTTGGGCCCACGGATCGTAGTCCGCGGTGAGGATTATACATTTCATGCCTCTTTTCAATTCATTAAATACTGAGTTCATAAAACTCTATACACGTGGTAATCTGAACAGAGGATAATATCTCATCAATATATAATTAAAGTTTACAGAAAGAGATAAAACATCTAGAATCAAAGTTAATTATTACATTGGCCATCCCAAATAACTAAGGCCAATAAAAGGAATCAAATCAATGAGTCTAAAAGTTCCAACGAGGGAAAATAAAGAATGAAGAATCTATGATTAATTCCCCGTGACTCTCTCCTGTGCCGGGCAATGATGACGCTACTCTACGTCATCGGCACGCCACTCCCGTGCCTCCTCGACTGGTTGGAGATCCTCTGGGATCTCCTCACCTGCCTGCTCCTCGTAGAGGTAAGCATCACCTGATGTGTATGCACACCAAGGAAACAAAGTCAACAACATGTTGAGCAATAGATATGCAAAGCATATTAAATATGACATGTATCAAATACAGAATAATAACAGGTAATTATCATGAGAATACAATGATAGCAAGTCTAGGCATAAAGCGAGAATATGTATAAGTGGAGTCAATAGCAAGAATTCCTAACAATCATCTAACAATAACCACTATCCATGCAATGCAAAACAAGAACAAGACAAGAGGGAGACTCCGAGGATGTCCTATGCCACCTCCCGGGGTACCAGTAACAATCCATACAAGTCCATACAAGTACAAGACTACTAATACCAAAGTCCGGCTCCAGTAGGATCCTAGCTCCCGGTCCTAGGAATAGCAGCACGGTCCAATGCTCGCTCCCAGCTATTCTACGCCATGGACGCCGTCCTACGCCGACTGCCCATCCCCGACAACCGAGTAACCGGTTCGTCGTTTTAACCCCATACTGCAGATGGCCATGATATGCAAACAAATCCTAAAGTGGTTCTGACACGAGGACAAACAAGACAAGCAAGTCTGGCTAGTTCCAAGTACAAGACAAGATCCTGGGGTTATCAAAACAATACAAGATTTCCAACACGTGATAACCCCCTTTCATTTCTAGCCAGTCAAGTTTATCATACAAGACAAGGTTCCTACGATACATTCTAGGTCAGGTCCAAGTCCTAATTCTATAAGAATCTATGTTTCACCTTTAATTAGGTATTTTATGTCAAGAGTGTACAAGGTAAATTTACAACGGATACGATTCATGAATCAAAGAGAAGTTACAATCCATTCCTAAGTAAAATGTTGTCATCCCTGTATCCAACATATCCTAACAGAGTACATATGGAATTCGGATTGACAATGCTACGAGGGAAAGTCCCTTGGTGTACAATAATGTAAGGCATTGGTCGTTTCAGTTTCCATATGCAATCGGTTACAATACACGTAATACCCGAATACCTAGACAACCATCGAATTCACACCAAGCAACGTGATTCGATTTAATTCCCATTTATGGTCAAGTGATATTAGGTTCATGGTTTCCAACATCTAAGGCCCAAATCTGAGTTTTAGTTTCCATCCAAAAGAAACAAGGCATATTTTAGTTCCATTAGGGTAGCCCGCAGTTGACCAACAAGGTGTCCTCGGTCGACCTGCTACACAGACGCGGTCAACCGGCCAGTGTCCCCGGTCGACCGGCCAAAGGGCGCGGTCGACCGGCCAGGTGGGCCCGGTCGACCTACAAAGGTCTGCGAAACCAGCTCTCTGGTTTCCTGACGGAAACCTTTTCCGGCTCACGGGTAGTGTCCCCGGTCGACCGGCTGAAGGGGCCCGGTCGACAGGCCAGTTAGCGCGGTCGACCGGCCAAAGCCGCGGTCGACCGGCCTGCACGGGAATCGCGAGTTCAGAGGGTTTTCTGAACTGTTCCGGACCCAATCTTTCTCCTTCTCTTTTCAGACCTTTCCAGAGGCCATTTCTACATCAGAAGAGCCTCCTGCTCTCTCCAAAATTCTATTCCAACCTCATTCCACACCATGCATTCGATTACCCCCAATTTATTACCAATTCCATTCAATTACCAGATTCTAACCTAACATACATTTATCAAATTAAACAAGAACATGCTTGGAATTAAAAGGGTTAATCTACAGAATGTATAACAACAGTCAAATATAACAACAAGCATGTTTAATATGTAATTGCGAATCTACTTGCCTCAACCGGAAGAAAATCAGAAATGGGTGACTTTCGAGGAGAAGCCTTTCTACCCCCAAATCACAAATCTAACCCGACAGAACGAAACTTAACATACTAGGAACAACAATGGAAAGAAAATAATTCAGATCTAACCTAAATCTAACCAAAACGGAGATTAAAGAAAATATGAAAAGAGGGGAAGCTAACCGGAAGTTGTACCGGAAGAAAGAGGGGAGGAAGAGATTGAGATCTACCGGATCAGATCTTCGAAAGGAGCTTTCTTGGGTGGAGTTCTGGCTTGAGGAAGAAAGAAGAAGAAACTGGCTGCTCTTTTGTTCTTCGTTGCAGAGAATAGAATGAGATTAGGGCTTGGCATCGATTAAGAAGAAGAAGGAGGGGAAAAAGACTTAATTAACCCTTAAGTGGGCCCGGTAAAGAATGGGCCACTTGAAGGTCTTCTGATCATCGGATCGCGACGAGTCAAGAGGCAAAACTGATCTATTCGACGAGATCTTTCCAACGAACCCAAAAATCACGGCGTTTGGAATATTTCGGAAAACACTCAATTTTCCCTAAATTGCAAACTACCCCCCCTACTATGATCAAACGAACTCCGAATCGCACGAAACTTTACAGATACTATTCTAATACTAAAAGAAACTCGCTCACAATCTAAACCCACTTAAATATCTAAAATACAATTAATTAAAATAAATATGCATTTAAACGGGTCAGGTCGGATATTGGGCCCAAACTGACCCAGTAAGGTCTCAGACCTTACAGCTTTTAATTGCCTTTAATCTCCATCATGGGAGGAGTTTCATGGCTTTAATGCCATAAATCCTTTGACTTGTAACTCCCATTTGCTTGTTTTTGATTGGGCCGTCCAAAATAATGAGTTAATGACCGCATTAACTTGTCATAAAAAGGGTCATTTAACATCATTAATTGGTCGCCAAGTCGCTTGAAGAGTCGCGGGCCGCGCCGCGTCTTTTGGAATTCTTCTTGCAATGATTGCCGGTGGATCCACATGTTGTTTGATGTCGGATGGCGATGCAATTTCAGACATTGATTAATGTCAACGTGCCGGCAACATCTGTCCTGTTGATTTCACGATCGAGCGGGAAGAAAGTGTGCTTTCTTTGTCGGCCGGTTGGCGATTTCGAGGCATCTAATGATCATTCAATGATTTCGGCGGCGAATCCGTGATGTTGACGAAGATCGACGGATTTCATGCACGAAAAATCAGATTTTGGAAAAATCACAGGGGCCAATCAACTCGAAACACGAAAAGGACCCGAAAAAAGGGTCTTCCGGCAACTTTTGGGTCGCCGGAATTCCATGGTCGCCGGCGACCACGCACCCATGGTCGCCGGCGACCATGGGCTGGCGACCTTGGGCCCACTTTTCGGCTGCCGTTCGGTCGCCTTTTCTTCGCCGTTTTTCGATCTTTTTTCATTCTTTTTTCTACTGTATTTTTCCTGACATTTCCCCTCATTTATTGGCCTGATTCTCTTGAAGAAAATCCGACGAGAAGCCACGCAAATCGGAGCACAAAGTTTCCAATTTTTTTGGAAAGCCGAAGACTTTGTTGTGCGGTATTGCCGATTTTTTGTCAAGCATTGAAACTAGGCCAAACGATGTCGGAATGACCTGAAATTTGACGTGGAGCTTCTTGAGCAGTGGATAGGACCAACCATAGGCTTTGGTTTGAGTTTTGAAACCGTTCGGGGTCCCGCAAATGCTTGCCTTAATTTCACCATGAGAAAAATGCCGAGCTTTGACCTGTGGTCAACCGATGTCTGATTGACCTGAAATTTGACAGGGAGCCTCCTGAGTAGTAAGTAAGACCAACCATGGGCTTTGGTTTGAGTTTTGAAGCCTTTTGGAGTCCCGCAAATGCTCGCCTTTATTTCACCTTGAGGAAAATGTCGAGCTTTGAGACTAGGCCAAACGATGTCCGTTTGACCTAAAACTTGACAGGGGACCTATTTGAGTCATTTTGAGATGATCCATTAGCTCCAATTTGGATGCCATGATTCCGGGGTGATCCGCCGCCGGTAGGCCTGTTTTTGCTTCCCGAGAGTTGATGAAGGGTCAAACGTCGTCCGTTTGACTTGAAATTTGGCAAGGGGCCTTTTGGAGGTATTTTGAGACCATCCGTAGGCTCCGATCGAAGTTTTGAAGTCTTCGACATTGTCGGTGCCAGGAGCTCCTGTCTGGCTGTCGGAGGAGTGAAGTTAGGCCAAATGATGTTGAAACAGCCCGAAACTTCATGTGTACCCCTCTTTTGGCTGCTTTGAAGGATCTTGCAGTTTTTTTTTTATTCTGACAAGATCTGGTGCTTGAAGTGGCGCCTTCCTATTTATGGCAGGTTGTAGCTCCATGTAGCTTTTGGTGTTGAAGGGACATAGTGACATTTTTGGTGTCAACAAATGCCCCCTCGAGGTACAGCGACGAGGTGTGCAGCTCTGGCAGTCGGTGTGCCTCGAAGAGAATTTGAAGGAGATCTTTTTGCTTTACCAAGAGTCTTGAGCGTTTTCTTTTGATGGAGTTGCTTTTTTGAGCTTCCAAGGGATTTCGCGGTAATGAGAGGGGCCATGTACCGTCTCAAGGCAAGGATTTTGAAAATGACATTTGGATGTGGGTTTTTGGTTTTGGGTTTTCCCTTTTAACCTTGTGAACCTAAAGGCTTTATGTGGCACATTAGGCGGTTAAGAAGGTCTTTTTTTTGGTTTTTGACCTTGTGACCTAACAGGCTGTATGTGGCAAGTTAGGGGGTTGGGATTTTGATTTTTGGTTTCGGCCTTGTGACCTAACAAGCTGTATGTGGCAAGTTAGGGGACCATGGTTTGGTTTTTGGTCACTCTTTGGGACAATTTTGGGTCTATTGGAGTGGTTTGGTTTTTTGTGGAATGTTAGTTTCAAGATTGTGGCTTGATTTGGTGCATGGGGTTGGATGGTTTGGGTTTCTTTTGGAAGCCCATGAAGCTTTGAATTTTTTTTGTATGGTCCAATCAACTCAAAAGAGGCATGAAACCATTTCTGTATGCTCTTGGTAAGAGAAATTTTGACTAAAAGCCACTTTTAGTGCCTAGGTGGACAAACCTGGCTCATATGGGCTAACCCATTGGACCTTAAGCTTTTAAAAATGGCTTAGATCTCATATGGTGTCATTTTGTAAAGAATATCTAAAAATATCCCTTTTGTGTAAAGAATATCTAAAAATATCCTTACTTGGAGAGAATCTCTCAAGTTTCCTTGATTTTGGGAGAGATTTTCTCAAAGTTTCTCATATCCCCTTTCTTTTTAGAGAGAATTTCTCAAGAATCTCCTCTTTAGGAGAGAATATCTCAAATCTCCATTTCTTTTAGGAAGTTTGCTAATTTTTAGCACTTACCTCCTTGCTTTTCCCCTCCTTTCCTCTTTTGGTTTGCTTTTTCTATAAAAGCAATGGAGATGGGTTTTCTTTCTTTTGTTGCTTTCTTTTTGCAAAAACCTTCAAGAGTGCTCCAAGATAAAGAATTTCTCAAGGATCTTCAAGTTTCTTCTTCTTCTTCTCCATGGCTTCAAGTAGGTCTTCTTTTTCCAAGAAAAAACCCATGTAGACGTAGAAAAGTTTCCTTTTCCTTTTTTTCTTCTTTTCTTTTCTTTTCTTTCTCTCTTTTTTTTTTTTTTCACGTGTTTTCTTTTCCTCTTTTTTTTTTGTACACGTTCTCCTTTTTTTCCCTTTTTTTTCTTCTTTTTTTTTTTTTCTTTTCTTTTCGCTCTCTTTTTTTTTTTTTTTTTTTTTTTTTGCGCTGTACGGATAGGTCCGTACGGACCTAACCGTACAGCCACGTGGCCTGTGAGCCACGTCCCATGGGCCAACCCCTTGTTTTGTTTTCGGTTTTTTTTTTCCTCACCATGATATGAGGTTTATGCAATTCAAGATGATCATGCATTTTTTCTTTTTTTTCTTTTTTTTTTTTAAATGCATCAAGATAAAAGGCTAGAATTTCTAGGTCAAGTCAACATGGATTTTGACTTAGACAAAGTTTGATTGGTTTTGACCAAATTGGGTTGGAATTGGTCAAACTTTTGTCAAAGTTTTCCTAGCATCTAATGCATGATAGTTTTATGCATGATTTTTGGTAAATGGAATTGGGAGCATGATGATGCATACCTCGAATTTTCTTGCAAGTCTTGGGATTTTTGGAGCTTGCAGCAATGTTGAGCCCACTTCTCCAGTCACGTAGAATTTCAAGGAGCTTTGCAAGTTTTGGAATTTTGAGCTCGCAGCAATGTTGAGCTCTTTTCTGATCTTGCGAAGATTTGAGAAGAAATCTTGATCTCGCAGCAATGTTTGAATTCGAGTTTTCTTCGAGAATCCTTCATTGATTATGAGCTCGCAGCAATGTTGAGCTCATCTTCAAGCTTCCTTTCTTTTTCGGGGTGCCTCCCTTTTCTTCGAAATTGCCCCGAAACCATGCCAAAATTTCGTTAGGATTTTTTTTTTAGCAAAATTCTGTCATTTGATGCTTGATTTCTTCATTTCTGACTTTTGCAGGTGGTTCCTCCAGAACGAACAAGGGTAAGGGCCTTGTTACTGACGCACCTCGCCGATAAAAAAGAGAAAGCACTCTGATCCGTCAGGTTGAAGAGGTTGATGGGAATCTTTGAAGAAAGACTCAGGAGCATGAGCGATGGCAACTGCTTTGGGAGGATTTCCCTCGTGCTGAAGATGGATCGCGGTTTTCTGCCGCATTTTATGGCAGCATCTTGAAGAAGCGTGGCCTGGAAGCTTTGGAGGCTGAGGCCAAGAGTCTGCTCGAGGACCTCAGTCTTTGGTTGAAGACTATGATGGACTGAGCTTTTGAATTTCTTTTGCAACAAACTTTCTTCTTTCATTTTTTTTTGGTACCTCCATGTATAAATATTTTGGCACTCTATTTTTTTCTATCCCCTTGTTCTACTTAAATTCTTTTTGTTGAAAATAAGCAAAAGTTGAATGGAAATGTTTGTTTGAAAATCTTGATCAAAAGGTTATCATTTTGTGAAAATCTTTTGTCAAAAGTGTTGTTTTGGCATGAAAGCCAGATTTTGTGGCACAAAGCCTGGTTTTTGATGGTTTGAAAGCCGAAAATTTTGAGGTGGCATGAAAGCCGATTTTGGTGGCGTGAAAGCCAAATTTTGGTGGCGTGAAAGCGAATGTGGCATGGAAGCCAATTTTTGGCATGAGAGCAGATCTTTTGTTTTTGGCGTAAAAGCCGGATTTTGGCATGAGAGCCGATTTTTTCTTTTTGGCGTAAAAGCTGGATTTTTGGCATGAGAGCCGATTTTTGGCGTAAAAGCCGGATTTTTGGCATGAGAGCCGATTTTTGGCGTAAAAGCCGGATTTTTGGCATGAGAGCCGATTTTTGGCGTAAAAGCCGGATTTTTTGAAAACCAAGTTTTGTTTTGTTGGCATGAAAGCCAGATTTTGTTTTGATTTTTGGCGTGGAAGCCGATTTTTGGCGTGCAAGCCGAGTTTTTTTTGGCGTAAAAGCCCAGTTTTTGGCTTAAAAGCCAGGTTTTTGGTTTTCAAAAATGCAAGTATCGGCTAAGAGTCGCCTCCCTGCTGAATGGTATTGCAAGTATCGATGGAATGCCGCCTCCTTAGTCATTCGGTTGCGAGTATCGATGGAATGTCGCTTCCTCGCGAAGTTGGGTGCAAGTATCGACTAAGCGTCGCTTCCCTGCTTTTTCTTCAAAAATTTCATTTTGCGGGTATCGATGGAATGTCGCCTCCCCACGATTTTTGAAATTTGAGGTTTTTTCGAACCTTTGTTTTTCTTTTGACATTTGGGTTGTGGATATCAACTGGAATGTTGCGTCTCCATGATTTTTGAAATTTTGCAAGTATCAACAAGGTGTTGCTTCCTTGCGATTTTGAGGTTTTGGAAGTATCGAATGGGGTTCGCATCCTTCCAATGGGTTTTTGCGAGTATCGACTTGACATCGCTTTCCCGATTTTTGTTTTTGGACACGAGGGTCGCAGATTTTGACCTAAAACCATTTTTGGCGGTAAAAGGTAAGACGGATTAGGGTGGAAATCCCTAAGTCCTGATTTTTGTTTCAAACCAAGAATTTTGGGTTCAAGGATCGAAAATTTTGGTTAAGTTTGGGAAGAGGCTCCTAAACTTAGATTTTCGGATTTTGATTTTCTTTTGAACAATGAAACGATGAAAGTAAGCATTGTTTTGAAAGTTCAACATAAAGGTGAAAATTCCAAAAGGAGTGGGTTTGACGAGCAAGTACCTAGAAATAGGCTTTGGCCTTGCAGGCGTCGCTCTGACCCAATGGAGGAAGTCTTCAAGGGTAGTACCGCTTCAAGAACTTGCCGTTGATGGGCAGCATACATCTGTCACCTTCCATGTTTAGAAGTGCGTATGCGCCATTGGAGAAGACTTTGTCGATGACGAAGGGGCCCTCCCATTTTGGTTCAAATTTGCCTTTGGATTTGTGAGTAAAAACCATCAGCCTTTTTACCGCAAGAACTAAGTCACCCTTTTTGTGGGCGCGTTGCCTGACCTTTTTGTCGAAAGATCCAGCCATGCGCGCTTGGTAGAGCTCAATGCTTCGGAGTGCCTCGAGCCGTCTCTCATCGAGATTGTCCAGCTCTTGGAGTCTTAATTTGACATTGCTTTCTTGCGTTTTGTAATTTTGTAGAGATACCCTTAAGGAAGGAATTTGTACCTCTAAAGGGACAACAACTTCGCATCCATAGACCAAGGAGAATGGCGTGCTATGGGTCGGTCCTCGAACGGTGGTTCGGTAGGCCCACAAGGACAACTTTGGATTTTGTATTTGTCGCAGAACTTGTAGAATCTGTGATCACGGAATTGTGGTCCGTTATCATGGACGAATCTTTTAGGTATGCCGAAGCGATAAATGATGTTGGTGCGCAAGAACTGAAGGACTGATGAGATCTTCATTTCATTGAGCACAAAAGCTTCTGACCACTTGGAGAAATAATCCGTAGCAGCGAAGATGAAGCGATGACCTTTGCTTGACGGAGGGGAGACGGGACCTACGATGTCCATACCCCAGGCTTCGAAAGGCCATGAAATTGCTGTAGGATGTAGCAATTCTGGAGGCATGTGGACATAGTCTCCATGAACTTGGCATTGTTGGCAGCGTTTTGCAAATTGCATTGCGTCAGCTACCATGGTAGGCCAATAATAACCTAACCTTTTTATCTGATCGTAGAGCTTTGGACCAGCCTGATGAGCTCCACAAAGACCAGCATGCACCTCTTCGAGAGTTTCTTTAGCTTCTTGTTGTGATAAGCAGCGTAGAAGTACTCCATTGTAGGATTTTCTGTAGAGCACCTTTGAAGGAATGTCCAGATGAAAGTTTGGGGTTCGTCTTTGAACACTTACCCGTTCTTTTGGATCTTCAGGCAGGATTCCGAACATAATATAATCAATGAACGGATCCCTCCAGTCGCCGATCGGAGGTTTGAGGATGGAGATCCGACTTCCAACCAGTTGGTGGCACTCAGCAACTACTTGGTGTGTATTGAGGGGAGGGAGAATCCTTCTCTCACACACTGTAACTTACTTGTGTTCTCCTTCTTGGACCGCCATAGAGGCGGCGTGTCCAGCCAGGGCATCTGCACGGATGTTTTCGCCTCTACGAATGTGGGTGATATGACAGATGTCAAATTTTTGCCGAAGTGATTGCGCCTTGTTGTAGTAAGGCAACAAATCAGGCTTCCTGATTTCAAATTTCTGATTCATCTGGTTGACGATCAGTTGAGAATCCCCGAAGGCTTCTAGCACTGTGATGCCGGATTCGAGGGCGAGTTCCAATCCTACAATCAGGGCTTGGTACTCAGCTGCATTGTTTGAACATGGTTCCAGTAGCAAAAAGGCGTGTGGAATCATGTATTTGTCGGGACTAACAAAGAGGATGCCAATCCCTGATATTTGATTTCCTTTTTCACTTGTCCTGGTTGCACCGTCGAAGTACATATCCCAGGAAGCATTTGATAAGGAAGCCTCCACGTTGTAGACTGACTCGTCTGGGAGATCATCCCTGAGTGGAGAATCTTCAGGCAACGGATGCTCTGCAAGAAAGTCTGCCAGAGCTTGACCTTTGATTGCTTTTTGTGGTACATACCTAATATCAAATTGTGACAGGAGGATAGACCATTTTGCCAGTCGGGCATTGAGGGAACCTGCTTTTGTGACAAGGACCTTCAGGAGATTGATCCTCGAGATCAGGTATATTGTGTTGGACAGCAGATAGTGACGTAGCTTTTGTACAGCAAAGATCACTGCAAGACATTCTTTTTCGACTGGAGAGTAGCGATGCTCTGCACCTACCAACATGCGGCTGAGATAGTATGGAGCAGCTTCTTTTCCCTCGTGATTTCCTTGTGCAAGTAGAGCTCCCAAAGAGTGGTCGAGGGCTCTTGTGTACAAGATAAATGGTTTTCCAGTTGTGGGGGCAGCCAGTACTGGAGGTTTGGTCAGGTATGACTTGATGTCTTGGAACGCAATTTCGCATTCAGCATCCCCGACAAAGTCCACGCCCTTTTTCATTAGGCGGGAGAATGGACGACATTTCCTTGACAGGTTGGAGATGAACCGTCGAATGTATGCCAATCTTCCTTGAAGCCCATTTAACTGTCTCAGGGTTTTTGGGGATGGCATTTCTAGGATAGCCTTGACTTTGATAGGGTCAAGCTCTATTCCCGCTTTCCGAACTACAAATCCGAGGAACTTACCCGATGATACACCGAAGAAGCATTTTAGGGGATTCATTCGCAGTTTGTGCCTACGTAGTCGGAGGAAGACTTCTCGAAGATCTTTGAGATGGTCTTCTTTCCTTTTGCTCTTGACGGCGAGGTCATCAACGTAGCATTCGACCGTCTTATGCTGCATATCTTGGAATATCTTCATCATAGCCCTCTGATATGTCGCACCAGCATTTTTCAGACCAAATAGCATAACAGTGTAACAATACACGCCAAATGGGGTCCGAAAGGATGTGTGTCTTTCATCTTCAGGATGCATTTTTATCTGATTGTACCCAGAGAAACCATCCATGAATGTCATCTGCTCGAATCCACAGGTGTTGTCGATCATCACCTCCGGTATTGGGAGCAGAAATTCATCTTTAGGACATGCATTGTTCAGGTCTCTATAATCAATACAGACCCTAATCTGCCCATTTTTCTTTGTCACTGGGACGATGTTGGCCAACCATTCAGGATGCTGTTCCTCGCGGATGAAGCCAACGTTTTTGAGTTTCTGAACTTCTTGTTCAATTTTGTCCATTATGTCAGGACGAAATTTTCTTTGGCCTTGTTTGACAGGCTTGATATCTTTTTGTAAATTGAGTTTGTGAACCGCTATTTTGGGGTCTAAACCAGGCATTTCAGCGTAAGACCATGCAAAACAATCAACAAACTCGTGAAGAAAAGCGATATACTCGGGTAACTCATCATCCTTTATATTCTTGCTTATGAATACAGGACGTGGGTTATCTGGCGTTCCCAAGTCTATCTTTTGAACAGAATCTTCTGTTGGAAGACTTGAAGGTGGTTCCTCCACAAGGCCTTCCGGAGTTTCAAAGGTATTCTCAGACCAAGGCTGTGCTTCTGACCATGGGTCTTCTTGATCGACACTCTTCTCAAGACTCGCTATGAGATGGTCCCAATCACCTGTTGAAACTGGATCGAAGTATGGCACTTCTTTTGGAGATGATGGTTCTTCTGGACCAGAAGACTGTGCATCTGTATTATCGGACAATTCCTCTTCATCATCAGACAAATCGTACCAATTGAAGGGGCTTCCTGGATCCTTGACGGGTAACTCTTCAAAGAGATATCCAGGGAGATCAATATCTTCACAGACAAGAGATGTTGAGGCTCCGTCGACTAGACGATTTTGTAGCCTTTGGGTCAACTGTCTCATGGGAGCATCAGGGTCGTAGCCCAGTCCATATGAAGACTTTTCTATATAACGATAGAGTTTCCAATCCTCCTGTTGGTCTTTTGTCAGGGTGGGCTCCAATGGTAAGAGAATACCGTGGCCACCTCCCAAGCCGATTGGATTTCGAGCGTCATAGCCCATTTTCTTCATGATAGCTTGCGCCATTGGACTATACAAGGATAGTTGTGGCATACCTTCGTTTTGGAAAGGCTCAAGCGAAGAGTTTGATGAAGAAACCGCCGACCTGTGAAAAACGATCGGCTTTTCTTCTGGTGAGGTTGTCGGAACAACGAAGGAAGCTGATGCTGGATCGTCTATACCAGCAGGTGCCTCCAATGGAGTGAGAGCAGGTTGAGCTCGCTGAGTATCAACTTGGCTTGACGACGTGTCATCTTCTGTCTCTGAATCCGAATCTGTGTCTTGCATAATAGACACAAAGGAGATGACAAACTTGCCCCCAGGCTTTTGTTTGGTCTTCTTTGACTTGGTAGTGATCACCAGCGGCTTTGAAGACTTGACGGAGACAACAAAAGGAGATTGGTTGATCTCCTTGGTTTTGCCGGATGGTTGATTTTCTTTCAGTGATTGCTGAGGAGCCTTGCCTTCATCTTTCTGGAGACTTTCGGCAAAGGATGCTATTTCTTTCTCCTTTTCTTCGTTTTCATCTTTGTACATCTGCGAGTCTGCAAAATGGACTTCTTTGCCTTTCAAAAGGCTTTTTGTTCGCAAATACCAGATGTACCAAGCCGTCGTCGCCAACAAACTTGATGAACTGATAAAGAGTTGAAGGAACAACACCACTCTCGTGTATCCAGGGGCATCCGAGAAGGATGTTGTAGCATGAGGGGGTTTTTATTGCATATACAGTGACTTCAGAGATAAGATCACCGATTTGAAACTTGAACCTAATCTTGCCGATAGGCCTCTGAGCGCTTCCATCGTATCCAAAGATAGACACGGATGTGTGACTCAGCTTGCTAGGCGGGATGCCCAGCTCTTCGAGTGCCGAAGTAGTGATGAGGTTGAGGGCAGAACCAGGATCGATCTGTACTCTGTGTATCGACATCTCTTTGATGTACCCTGTAAAGTATAAGGGCCGGTTGTGCTTTGTTTCGCCTAGTAGGAGGTCTTCCTTAGTGAAGGCGATAGTTGCACTTGCTGCTTTTTGAACTGAGAGGCAATCATTGCAAGATCCCTCAGTCTTCTTCTTTTCTCCTTTTGAGGAGGTATTTGATTTTTTAACCCTATAGTCCATTTCAATTTGTAGGACTTGTGGGGCATGCTTGTCGACATCCACATTCAGTCTTTGCAGTTCTGAAATGAGACTATCACGAGTTTGGGGAGACATTCGTAATAAGTCTAGGATGTGCAGACGTGCAGGTATGTGTCTAAAGTGCTCAATCAAGTCATACTTGAAAGCCTCCTTAGGGCCTGCATTCTCATTATTGTTGCCACTTGGGGCGCTTACATTCTGTCCCGAAGGATTTACATAAGAAGAAGTTAGATTGTAGTTTTTGTGGTAATCCCGGCCAGAGCGGGTACCTTTACCAACTTCGAGAGCTTCTGGAGACGGTTTCTTCATTCGGAAGTCCACCCTCGGGATTGAGGGGCTGATCCTTTTCATTTGCTGAAGATGCTTCCGTGTCAACATTACCATCCTCAGTGATTGCATTGCATGGAGCATTTTCCGGGAACAAGTCCTGAACAGCGTCCAGCAATTTGTCTTTTTGTTTACAATTTCATCGGTCCAGACATCACCATGAGGTTGGGGCATCTGGGACCAGTTGACTGGGTAGACTTCATCGGTAGAGACGTCTTCAAGGTAGTCAGCCAGAAGAGGTCTGTACTCTGATGTGACAGTCTCAGAAGACGAAGGTTGAGAAGATGCCATCTCCGAGGTAGTAATATCAGAGGATATACTACCTGATGTAGTATGGGAGTTTGTGGCCTCGGCAGATGAAGCTCCAGAGGCGCTGTCGTCTCGAACTATCGCATTGCAAGCAATAGGAAACGTCTCCGGAACGGATTGTTGGGAGTCAGATTCATCCTCTGATGTAAGGGGATCATCCACCCAGCAGTTTTCTTCATTTTCAGGAGTTACTGGAGGGACTCCTGTAGATTTTCCGGGACCACCGGTTCTGGATTGCGATGAAGCTGATTGATGTGATCTTGTCCTTGCTCTATGGCAAGACGCTGCAAGATCCTTGCATATTCTTCGAGATCAGGCATAGGAGCCAGATCTTCTTCTTCATCTACTCCTTGTGGTTCCTCCTGATCGGGTTTCTACCGGAGCATTGGCAGGTGCTGTGTCAACAGCATTTTCCTGAACAACCTCTTGGTCTCCTTCATCATCAGACCAAGATCCCTGTGGTTGTAAAGGGTTATACCAGATCACCGGCATGAGGTGGGATTCGGGGATCCATTCCTCGTCGGAGAGGTATTCTCCTGTTTCGAGGGATTCCTCCCATTCATCGGTGTCACTGGCGGTGTCACTGGACTCGTACCCATCCATGGGGAATCCCATTACTGAATTGCAAGAGTATAATGCCCCCTGCATGTCTTCAGTCTTTAGTAGTAATGGCATGAAATCACGAAGGGTGAATTTCCTTGCCGGCCTCGAAGTCTCGGAAGGAGACTTTTCTGCTGCCCCAGTGAAGGGGTAGGGGAAGTTTCTGTCTTTTCAGGAACTTCTTGTTTTGGTTGAGCTTTCTCCTGCTGTTTAAGCTTGCGGAGTTGTCTCCTGGCTTGCCTTCGCTGTCGAGCGGTCGGCTTTGTTTTGACGATCTCCCAGTTTTCATCTTCCAGGAGATCGGGATGTACCCATATGGGCTGTCCATCTGGTGTTGGGCACGGGACTAGCTCTTGGGATGTTTGAGCCATTTTTATCACCTTGAAGGAAGTAGTGACCTTCTTCTTTGGTGACTTTTTGTGTTTGTCCATACGACACCATGTTGACGGAGGCAGACCCATAGTTTTTTGTCAAAGGTGATGACTCCGTTTTTTCCACATCTCGTTGATCTTTTTCTCTCACAACGAAGCATTGGTTGAGAGGATGCGAGATCATCTGGTGGTATGGACAGTACCGGGGATCGTTGGTTTTGCCAACATCTCCTGGTCTTTTGGGGTTCAGGCAGGGTGAGCTTCCCGTTTGCCAAGAGAGCCTCGAAGATTTCTTCGACATCTTCATCGAACGGGTATTTCTTTTCTACTCGTTCTTTGAAGGCATCAGAGAGTTCAGGTCTCTTACCTGCACCTTTGTTTCAGCTTTCTTTGGTGGCTGCGGAGCTGACTTGGTTTGCACATTGAGAACCTCCTTTTTTCTTTTGCTTCGAGGTTGCAATGGCGGTCGGCTCCTTCTTTGATGATTTCTGACTGCTGAGGTCTTTGATCACCGTCTCAGCCTCCATTGATGCTTCTAGGAGTTCTCCCAGATTCTTTGATTTGTTGCCGATAATCATGGAGCGTATCTTGCTCTCATGTTGTTACAGCAGATGTCGACCAGCGACGCTTGTGGCAGTACGTCTGAAACATTTGTACGCCAATTGCCTTCCATTGTGAATGTAGTCGTATGTCGACTCATTCTCTCCCTGTTTTAGGCTGCAGAGTTGAGCCATAGTCACAGGATGATCCTCACCTTTGAAGTGAGTTAGGAAGCGTGTCTCCATCATGGCCCAGTTTTGGATAGAGTCCTCCTGAAGAGTGGAGTACCAATCAAAGGCCGTACCTTTTAGGGTACTTGCGAAGAGACGGATCTTGAGGGCGTCTTGATCCGCGATGGCTCCCGTCAGGATCTTGAAATGGATGACATGTTGTCTGGCCGAGCCCTTCCCCGTATATGTTTGGAGAGTGGGCTGTTTGAATTTGGTAGGAAACGGTACCGAGTCCATCCATAAGGGATATGGCGGCTTGATTCCGTGTTCCTTTAGTGAATCCTCTTTGC